>CABFVZ010007277.1:0-11685 GCA_902151445.1 Timema monikensis | reverse complement strand
TAAGCTAGAGGTGTGAGTACTACAACCTAGAGGTGTGAGTACTACAACCTAGAGGTGTGAGTACTATAAGCTAGAGCTGTGAGTACTACAAGCTAGAGGTGTGAGTACTACAACCTAGAGCTGTGAGTACTACAACCTAGAGGTGTGAGTACTACATCCTAGAGCTGTGAGTACTATAAGCTAGAGGTGTGAGTACTACAACCTAGAGGTGTGAGTACTATAAGCTAGAGGTGTGAGTACTACAACCTAGAGCTGTGAGTACTACAACCTAGAGGTGTGAGTACTATAAGCTAGAGGTGTGAGTACTATAAGCTAGAGGTGTGAGTAGTATTAGCTAGAGGTTTGAGTACTATAATATAGAGGTGTGAGTAGTATAAGCTAGAGGTGTGAGTAGTATAAGCTAGAGGTGTGAGTAGTATAAGCTAGAGGTGTGAGTAGTATAAGCTAGAGGTTTGAGTACTATAAGCTAGAGGTGTGAGTAGTATAAGTTAGAGGTGTGAGTAGTATAAGCTAGAGGTGTGAGTACTATAAGCTAGTATCTTTTGGCCAATGCGAGTCACGTGCCCAAACGTTGTGAGCCCCGTCGTTTCTATAGAGTCGAGCACTTAGAAAATCATCTATTTATAATAACACTAATATAAATAAAAATATAAATAATAATACTAATATAAATAACAATTCTAATATAAATAATAATACTAATATAAACAATATTTCTAATATAAATTATAGGCAGTTTACTGGATTTGACCTCATTTTCACGGAATGACGTAATCGTATTGAATCAACTTGTTTATATTATTACCTGAGGTCTACTATCCTTTATTTGTCATCAAAATAAAACGATAGCTTCAAAACGTTTGATCAGATAAGATCTTTACCAAAGTAATAAATTATAAAGCCTGCACCCATGAACTCGCAGCCCAAGGTGTCTGTCTATTCATGTTTGGCTTGCTTGTAGCGAGTAGATATCAACTCAGTGAACTGAGGGTGTTTCCCAAATGATTTCTCACACTTCTTTCAAACGAATAAGGGTACAATAACCCCTTATATGTGGATTGTCAGAAACAGTAGTAGGATGCCAAGCACTCGTAATCAGAGTAAAAATAATAGTCTGTATCCAAAAATAAGAAAAGTTTATCTAATTATACTCCATTCCGTTAGTATTCAACATAAACAGCAATTGAAAGAATGATCAACGTTTATAACATCACACATGTTATTGTGTCTTTGAGGTCTGAATCACACCAGTGCTCCTGAAATAATTGTTTGTATGATAAAAAACATTAAAGGTGGAAATTTAAGTAAGAGAAAAAAAAAATTCTGTAATGTACCAGACCCCCTGTTAGTTATATCCCCTGTCCCCTGATATCCCCTGTTATCTGATATCCCGTGTCACCTAATATCCCCTGTCACCTGATATCCCCTGTACCTGATATCCCCTGACACCTGATATTACCTGTTACTTGATATCCCCTGTCACCTGATATCCCCTGTCACCTGATATCCCCTGTTACCTGATATTTACTGTCACCTGATATCCACCATCACCTGATATTTCCTGTCACCTGATATCCACCGTCACCTGATATTTCCTGTCACCTGATATCAACCGTCACCTGATATTTCCTATCACCTGATATCCACCGTCACCTGATATTTCCTGTCACCTGATATCCACCGTCATTTGATATTTCCTGTCACCTGATATTTCCTGTCACCTGATATCCCCTGTCCCCTGATATCCCCTGTAGCCTGATATCTTCTGTCACCTGATATCCCCTTTCACCTGATATCCCCTGTAACCTGATATCCCCTGTTACCTGATATACCCTGTTACCTGATATTTCCTTTCACCTGATATCCCATGTCATCTGATATCCCCTGTTATCTGATATTTCCTGTCACATGATATCCACCACCACCTGATATTTCCTGTCACCTGATATTTCCTGTCACCTGATATCCACCGTCACCTGATATTTCCTGTCACCTGATATCCCATGTCACCTGATATCCCCAACAACCTGATATCCCCTGTTACCTGATATTTCCTGTCAACTGATATCCACCGTCACCTGATATCCCCTGTCAACTGATATCCCCTGTTACCTGATATCTCCTGTCACCTGAAATCCCCTGTCACCTGATGTCCCCTGTTACCTGATATTCCATGTCACCTGATATCCCATGTAACCTGATATCCACCGTCATCTGATATCCCCGTCAATGATATCCCCTGTCATCTGATATCCACCATCACATGATAACCCATGTCATCTGATATTCACCGTCACCTGATATTTCCTGTCACCTGATATCCAGCGTCACCTGATATCCCCGTCACCTGATATCCCATGTCACCTGATATCCACCGTCACCTGATATCCCATGTCATCTGATATCCACCGTCACCTGATATTTCCTGTCACCTGATATCCACCGTCACCTGATATCCCCTGTCACCTGATATTTCCTGTCACCTGATATCCCCTGTCACCTGATATCCACCGTCACCTGATATTTCCTGTCACCTGATATCCCCTGTCACCTGATATCCAACGTAACCTGATATCCCATGTCATCTGATATCCCCTTTTAACTGATATCCCCTGTTACCTGATATCCACCGTCACCTGATATCCCCGTCACCTGATATTTCCTGTCACCTGATATTTCCTGTCACCTGATATCCCCTGTCACCTGATATCCCATGTGACCTGATATCCACCATCACCTGATATCCCCTGTCACCTGATATCCCCTGTTACCTGATATTCCCTGTTATCTGATATTCCCTGTAACCTGATATTCCCTGTCACCTGATATCCCCTGTTACCTAATATTCCCTGTCACCTGATATTCCCTGTCACCTGATATCCCTGTCACCTGATATCCCCTGTCACCAGATATCCCCTTTCACCTGATTTCCCTTGTTACCTGATATTTATTCCCATTCACCTAATATCCCCTGTAACATGATATCCTTTGTCACCTGATATCCCATGTCACTTGATATCCACCGTCACCTGATATCCCCTGTCACTTGATATCCCCTGTCACCTGATATCCCCTGTCACCTGATATCTCCTGTCACCTGATATCCCCTGTAACTTGATATCCCATGTCCCCTGATATCCCCTGTTACCTGATATCCCCTTTTACCTTATATTTCCTGTCACCTGATATCCCCTGTTACCTGATAACCCCTGTCACCTGATAACCCCCATTAACCGGATATCCCCTGTTACCTAATATCCCTTGTCACCTGATATACCCTGTCACCTGATATCCCCTGTCACCTGATATCCCCTGTTACCTGATATCCCCTGTCACCTAATATACCCAGTTACCTAATATCTCCTGTCACCTGATATCCCCTGTCACCTTATATCCCCTGTTACCTGATATCCCCTGTCACCTGATATCCCCTGTCACCTGATATCCCCTCTTACCTAATATTTCATGTCACCTTATATCCCATGTCACCTGATATCCATGGGCACTTGATATCCCCTGTCGCCTGATATTTCATGTTACCTGATATCCTCTGTCACTTGATATCCCCTGTTACCTCATATCCCCTGTCACCTGATATCTCCTGTCACCTGATATCTCCTGTTACCTGATATCTACTGTCTACTGATATCCCCTGTCACCTGATATCCCATGTCACCTGATATCCCCTGTCACCAGATATCCCCTGTCACCTGATTTCCCCTGTCAACTGATATCCCCTGTCAACTGATATCTCCTGTCACCTGATATCCCTTGACACCTGATATCCCGTGTCACCTGATATCCCCTGTTACCTGATAACCCCTGTTACCTGATATCCCCTGTTACCTGATATCCCCTGTTACCTGATATTTCCTGTCACCTGATATCCCCTGTCCTTTGATAGCCCCTGTTACCTGATATTTCCTGTCACCTGATATCCCATGTTACCTGATATCCCCTGTTATCTGATATTTCCTGTCACCTGATATCCACCGTCACCTGATACTTCCTGTCACCTGATATCCACCGTCACCTGATATTTCCTGTCACCTGATATTCCATGTCACTTGATATCCATGTTACCTGATATCCCCTGTTACCTGATATTTTCTGTCACCTGATATCGACCGTCACCTGATATCCCTGTCACCTGATATCCCTGTCACCTGCAATCCCCTGTTTTGTGATCATTCCTGTTACCTGATATCTTCTGTCACCTGAACTCCCATGTCACCTGATATCCCCTGTTACATGATATCACCTGTTACCTGATTTTTCCTGTCACCTGATATCCACCATTATTTGATATCTCCTTTAATCCTGATATCCCCAGGTATCTGATATTTCTTGTCACCTGATATCCACCGTCACCTGATATCCCTTGTTACTTGATATTTCATGTCACCTGATATCCCATGTCACCTGATATCCACCATCACCTGATATCCCCGTCACCTGATATCCCTTGTCATCTGATATCCACCGTCACCTGATATCCCATGTCATCTGATATCCACCGTCAGCTGATATTTCCTTACACCTGATATCCACTGTCACCTGATATCCCCGTCACCTGATATCCACCGTAACCTGATATTTCCTGTCACCTGTTATCCCCTGTCATCTGATATCCACCATCACCTGATATCCCCTGTCATCTGATATCCACCGTAACCTGATATTTCCTGTCACCCGATATCCCCTGTCATCTGATATCCACCGTAACCTGATATTTCCTGTCACCCGATATCCCCTGTCATCTGATATCCACCGTCACCTGATATCCCATGTCACCTGATATCCACCGTCACTTGATATTTCCTGTCACCTGATATCCACCGTCACCTTATATTTCCTGTCACTTGATATCCCATGTCACCTGATATCCACCGTCACCTGATATTTCCTGTCACCTGATATCCACCGACACCTGAGATCCCCGTAATCTGATATCCCCTGTCAACTTATATCCCCTGTTACCTGATATTTCCTGTAACCTGATATTCCCTGTCACCTGATATCTCATGTTACTTAATATCCCCTGTTACCTAATATCCCCTGTCACCTGATATCCCATGTCACTTGATATCCACCGTCACCTGATAACCCCTGTCACCTGATATCTCCTGTTACCTGTTATCCCCTGCTACCTAATATCTCCTGTCACCTGATATTCCCTGTCACCTGATATCCCCTGTCACCTGATATCCCCTGTCACCTGATATCCCCGGTTACCTGATATTTCGTGTCACCTGATATTCCCTGCCACCTGATATCTCCTGTTACCTAATATCTTCTGTTACCTAATATCCCCTGTTACCTGATATCCCATGTCACTTGATATCCACCGTCACTTGAGATCCCCTGTTACCTGATATCTCCTGTCACCTGATATCCCCTATCACCTGATAATCCCTGTTACCTGATATCCCCTGTCACCTAATATCCCCTGTCACTTTTTATCCCCTGTTACCTAATATCCCCTGTCACCTGATATCCCCTTTCACCTGATATCCCCTGTTACCTGATATTCCCATTCACCTAATATCCCCTGTCACCTGATATACTCTGTTACATGATATCCTATGTCACCTGATATCCCATGTCACTTGATATCCACCGTCACATGATATTCCCTGTCACCTTATATCCCGTGTCACCTGATATCTCCTTTTACCTGATATCCCCTGTCCCCTGATATCCCCTGTTACATGATATCCCCTTTTACCTGATATTTCCTGTCACCTGATATCCCCTGTTACCTGATATCCCCTGTCACCTGATATCCCATGTCACCTGATATCCCATGTCACCTGATATTTCCTCTCACCTGATTTCCCCTGTCACCTGATATGCCCTGTCTCCTCATATCTCCTGACACCTCATATCCCCTGTCACCTGATATCTCCTGTCACCTGATAACCCCTTTCACCTGATATCCCGTTTCACCTGATATCCCCTTTTACCTGATATCCCATGTTACCTGATATTTCCTGTCACCTGATATCCCCTGTCCCTTTATAGCCCCTGTTACATGATATTTCCTGTCACCTGATATCCCCTGTTATCTGATAATTCCTGTCACCAGATATCCACCTTCACCGTATATTTCCTGTCACCTGATATCCATCGACACCTGATATTTCCTGTCACCTGATATCCCATGTCACTTGATATCCTATGTTACCTGATATCCCCTGTTACCTGATATTGCCTGTCACCTGATATCCACCGTCACCTGAAATCCCTGTCACCTGATATCCCCTGTTTTGTGATAATTCCTGTTACCTGATATCTCCTGTCACCTGAAATCCCCTGTCACCTGATGTCCCCTTTTACCTGATATCCCCTGTAACCTGATATTTCCTGTCACCTCATATCCACAATCACCTGATATCCTCTCTCATCCTGATATACCCTGTTATCTAATATTTCCTGTCACCTGATATCCACCGTCACATGTTATTTCCTGTCACCTGATATCCACCGACACCTGATATTTCCTGTCAACTGATATCCCATGTCACTTGATATCCCATGTTACCTGATATCCCCTGTTACCTGATATTGCCTGTCACCTGATATCCACCGTCACCTGATATCCCTGTCACCTGATATACCCTGTTTTGTGATAATTCCTGTTACCTGATATCTCCTGTCACCTGAAATCCCCTGTCACCTGATCTCCCCTGTTACCTGATATCCCCTGTAACCATATATTTCCTGTCACCTCATATCCATCATCACCTGATATCCCCTCTCGTCCTTATATCCCCTGTTATCTGATATTTCCTGTCACCTGATATCCACCGTCACATGTTATTTCCTGTCACCTGATATTTCCTGTCACCTGATATCCCATGTCACTTGATATCCACCGTCACCTGATATCCGCGTCACCTGATATCCGCGTCACCTGATATCCCCTGTCATCTGATATCCACCGTCACCTGATATCTCATGTAATCTGATATCCACCGTCACCTGATATTTCCTGTCACCTTATATCCCCTATCACCTGATATCCCCGTCACCTTATATCCCATGTCACCTGATATCCAACGTCACCTGATATTTCCTGTCACCTGATATCCCCTTTCATCTGGTATCCACCATCACCTGGTATCCCCTGTCATATGATATCCACCGTCACCTGATATCCCATGTCATCTGATATCCACCGTCACCTAATATTTCCTGTCACCTGATATCCACCGTCACCTGATATTTCCTGTCACCTGATATCCCATGTCACCTGATATCCCCTGTTAGCTGATATCCCCTGTTACCTGATATTTCCTGTCACCTGATATCCACCGTCACCTGATATCCACCGTCACCTGATATTTCCTTTCACCTGATATCCCCTGTCATATGATATTTCCTGTCACCTGATATCCCCTGTCACCTGATCACTCCTGTTACCAGATATCCCCTGTCACCTGATATCCCCTGTCACCTGATATCTCCAGTCACCTGATATCCCCTGTCCCCTGATTTCCCCTGTTACCTAATATCCCCTGTCCCCTGATATCCCTTGTTACCTTATAACCCCTGTTACCTGATATCTTTTGTCACCTGAAATCCTTTGTCACCTGATATCTCTTGTAACCTGATATCCCCTGTTACCTGATATCCCCTGTCACCTGATATCCCATGTTACATGATATCCTATGTCACATGATATCCCCTGTATCCTGATATCCCATGTCACCTGATATCTCCTGTTACCTGATATCCCCTGTTACCTAATATCCCCTGTCACCTGATATCCCCTGTCACCTGATATCCCCTGTCACCTGATATCCACGGTCACCTGATATCCCATGTCACTTGATATCCACCGTCACCTGATAATCACTGTCACCTGATATCAGCTGTTACCTGATATTTCCTGTCACCTGATATCCCCTGTCACCTGATATCTCCTGTTACCTGTTATCCTCTCTTACCTAATATCCCCTGTCACCTGATATTCTCTGTCACCTGATATCCCCTGTTACCTGATATTTTCTGACACCTGATATTCCCTGTCACCTGATATCTCCTGTTACCTGATATTCCCTGTTACCTAATATCCCCTGTCACCTGATATCCCCTATCACCTAATATCCCCTGTCACCTGATATCCCCTGTCACCTGATATCCCCTGTCACCTGATATCCCCTGTCACCTGATATCCCCTGTCACCTATTATCCCCTGTTACCTAATATCCCCTGTCACCTCATATTCCCTGTCATCTGATATCCCCTGTCACCTGATATCCCCTGTCACCTAATATCCCCTGTTACTTAATATCTCCTGTCACCTGATATTCCCTGTCACCTGATATCCCCTGTCACCTGATATTCCATGTCACTTGATATCCACCATCACCTGATATTCCTGTCACTTGATATCCACCGTCACCTGATATCCCCTGTCACCTGATATCTCCTGTCACCTGATATCCCATGTCACCTGATATCCCCTGTTACCTGATATCCCTTTTTAACTGGTATTTCCTGTCACCTGATATCCCATGTCACCTGATATCCCCTGTTACCTGATATTTCCTGTCACCTGATATCCCCTGTCACCTGATATCTCCTGTCACATGATATCCCCTGTCAAATGATATCCCCTGTCACATGATATCCCCTGTCACATGATATCCCCTGTCACCTGATATCTCCTGTCACCTGATATCTCCTGTTACCTGATATCTCTTGTCACCTGATACTTCTGTCACCTGATATTTCTTGTCACCTGATATCCCATGTCACCTGATATCTCCTGTCACCTGATATCCCCTGTCACCTGATATTACCTGTTACATGATATCCCTTGTCACCTGATGTCTCCTGTCACCTGATATCTCCTGTCACCTGATATCCCCTGTCACCTTATATCCCCTGTCACCTGATATCCCCTGTCACCTGATATCTCCCGTCACCTGATATCCCCTGTTACATGTTATCCCCTGTCACCTGATATCCCCTGTCACCTGATATCCCCTGTCACCTGATGTTTCCTGTCACCTGATATCCGCTGTCACCTGATATCCCCTGTCACCTGATATCCCCTGTCACCTGATATCCCCTGTCACCTGATATCTGCCGTCACCTGATATCCCCTGTTACATGATATCCCCTGTCACCTTATATCCCCTGTTACATGATATCCCTTGTCACCTGATGTCTCCTGTCACCTGATATCTCTTGTCACCTGATTTCCCCTGTCACCTGATATCCCCTGTCACCTGATATCTCCCGTCACCTGATATCCCCTGTTACATGATATCCCCTGTCACCTGATATCCCCTGTTATCCCCTGTCACCTGATATCTCCTTAGCCTCTAACCACATTCTCGTAGTCTTCTACCTGGGCTGTGATCCTAACTCTTGACGTTAGATGACTCATGATGGGAAAGATGGTTCAGCGCCTGAGTTTCAACTGGCCGTACTACCTCTGGCTGAGTTCTCTGGTTGTTTTCTTTGGATTGCTAACGTTCACTTTTAGTACAATAATCTAGATCTCCTTAATACACATACCATAAGATATGATTTCCTCAATGTGCTAGTGATACTTTGACTGTTCATGACGGGATTCGAGCCAGAGACCCTTATTGCAACGCCAACAAGCTACTTAACAAATTATGACCTACTGGTAATTTGTTCCCTGGAATACAACGTTAGCTATTTATGAACTACCGAATATTGACCCTGGAACATCCAACAATAGCTAGCTATGAACTACTGGCTACCAATGTGGTCTACTTGAGTGACTCATTAGTTGGGTAGTCCGACCCGTTCTCGGCCAGCTGGACATTGTGTTCTGATACTCGATGTTGTTGCTTCAATCGGTACAGTCAAAACAAGAAATTTCATGAAATAGACATTTCATCCTTTTTTTTGCACTGATCAATTCAGTCCCATTAATAAAAATTAACGAGAAGAGTTAGACTTAAAAACCCAAATTAATTCTTAATAATGACAAAGTGTTATACAAAAGAGATAAATCAAATTATCTGTGTTACAAATTATTATTAGCACCGCATCTTACTACCCATTCGGGTTATATGCACTTACGCTAGTGTGTAATGGTTGGGTGATTGTGAGATTAAATGGAGGACCTACAGTTTAACGTGGAATCCGAACCACGGTGGAGGCCTGGCATTCCCCACATTCACAAGTTTTGAATAATACACGTCTTGTCAGAGGTAAAGGAAGGGGTTGGCAATCAGATAAATCTGTGCTGGGACCGAGGATTGAACCCCAGACCCCAGCACAGAAGTTTAACACCTTACCACTAGACTGCCAAGATAACGGTATATAAAAAATAAAGAGTATTTATATATTATTATAAATGATGTAATTTTACCACGTTTAAGCTTCTTGTACATTACAAATTATTTGTTTTTAACATATTATAAATATTTAATTGGTACACCTCATGTATTGTCTGGGAGTACTTAATTTAAGTTCCATATAATACATTACTTTACTCCAACAAGTATACCCGAGAAGCAAGTTCTATGACCTTTAAACAATCGTGAACTCTAATAATGTGATATTATTGAATCAGTATTTATGTCATAGCTATAACCTGGTTAAAACAGTGCGATATAATATGAATGACCTTGAGTCCAATGACTTACTCTTCCAAAAGGACGGGAATTCTCAATGCGGATGACTGTCTCCACTCCTGACATGAACACCCCCTTCCCTCCAACACTAGCAAGAAAAGCAATTAGTGTTAGTCCACAATCTGACAGACACAACCAACAATATCATCCTCTGCCTTAATCCGGTCATTAAATAATAAGCCACGACATGTCAAGAGACGCAGACTGGAGTCGAACCAAAGACACCTTTCAAAGATAACCAACACATATTTATTCTACGCGTAATAAGTTCATTAGCAAGTCCTGAAATGGCCGTGGGGGGATCTGGGGGGAATTTGGAAGGGGGTTATTTACAACGAAGAGGAACTACTAGTCTGCCTTGGAAGATAAACACGAGACAAATCCTCCAAGAACATCATCGACTTGTCTGGTATTTTGAATTATTTCTATTTTCAATCTCGAAGGAAGGGAAGGGAATGAAATATTGAAGGTTGCAAAGGTCATTGCGTTCAGTTCGTGGACGTTGACCTCCTGGAGGGGGACAGTGGGGGAATTCATACCTTTCTGTGCTCACATACACTTTTTAAAGTATATCAGCACAAAACTTAAGGGCCGTTTACACGATGTAACAAAGATGTGTTTAAACAATGTTTTTGGTAACATTTAAATATTGCATAACATTTGTTATAAAACATTGACAAATTGGGCACGAGAGGACTCCTGGATAACTTAGTGGTCCAGGGTTCGACTCCTGTTTCCAGGTGTCATTTTTCAATTCAAAGAACATGATATTAAGATGCAGCTATAACCCTAATTAACAAATATAATAGAATGGCTATTTTAATCAAGGTGACCTGGTGGTCTGGGGGTAAGGTGTCAGACTTCTGTGCTGTAACCCGGGATTCAATCCCCAGTCCTGGTAAAGATTTAGCCGAACACTGAACCCTTCCTTAACCTCTGACAAGACGTTTATTAATAACAACTTGGGAGTGTGGGGAATGTCAGGCCTCCACCGTGGTTCGGATCCCACGTTAAACTGTAGGTCCTTCATTTCATCTCACAATCACCCTACCATTAC
>CABFVZ010007276.1:0-11685 GCA_902151445.1 Timema monikensis | reverse complement strand
TCCCGACCACCTCTAAAAACTTTTCTTCTTGCTTTTGAAAGATAAAGGGGTGGTACTAGAAAATGTTTCAATGTAAGCCTTCTCTGACTTGTTGAATAGAGAGGGTGGTGTGTGGCAGGATGGATTGTAATGACCCCATTAGCATGAAGAAGAATTGCCTGAGTAGAAGGGGAAGGGGAGGGGGGAGGTGTTTATGGAAAAATAAAACGTTTTAAAATTCATCTAGATACCCCCTCTTCGTATCTTGTTGGCTTCTTTTATTATGTAAATGAGGTTTCCCTTCCAATATTTTAACGTAGCTATAAAGAAGAGTACTTTAGTCTTAATTACGAAAAACCAAAACTGCTTACGTTTATAGTTTGTCATTTTATTATGCGTCGCTATTTGGAATTAAAATATANTTTATTATGCGTCGCTATTTGGAATTAAAATATAAATGATTTAAAAAAAAAATGTTGCTATTATCTTCAAGGCTATAATAATTATACGTCAGATCCTTTTATTTTGGCCCGCAGCTTACGACCTGTTTGGGTTATACGCCTAAGTACTAATTATACTAATGTATTAGAGGTTATAAAGGTTATATTTAGAGGAAGTGTACCCACATTTGTGTAGAAAGAAAGGGATTTTTTTTTAGGAAAATCAACCCTGATTACACCTGACTAGGATCGAACCCTGATCTCCCCGTCTTCAGCAGTTTAGTCTATTGCAAGAGTAGCGCCTTAGATCATACGACCACCAAAGCAGGTAACTGTCTTGACTTTTTTTTCCACCAAATCTTATAAAATCTACTTGAATTTGCTTCGAGAGTGGGAAATTATTAAGATTAAAACAGACTCAGTGCACCCGATTGGGATTCGAACCACCAAATCCTGTCTGTGGTAATCCAGTACAACGCTAGACTGACGATTTAGACCATGTGACTACCGATGTATGTCCAAACTAATTATTGCCCTATATATAGGCCTATATTTATTTGAGATATTTAACGTATTATTTCTGAACTGACTGTTTATATCAGTACATGACTTACAGACTAAATAAAATCTATAACAGACACAACATCCAGTCCCTCGACCATCAATTCAACACTATTAAAGGGGAAACTACAATTTCACTAATAATCAATATTTGACCATTCTGGAAATTGAACCGAAGACTATTATCTCAATGGGAAGACCGAGTTAATTTATTGGACATTTTTAAACTTATATAACTGTGGACACAATAAAAAAAAGTTGATTATGGGGAGATTGGGGTTCGACTCCCGATCGAGTGTATTGAGGTTTTGTGTCCCAACGTGTTTTTTTCACTCTTTCTATCCACGAAATTACGAGTACGCTTCCTCTAAAATTCAACCTTCTTCATGCCTAACACATTAGCATAATTATTATAGATTATCTATACAACCCAAACGCCTAATAAGACACGGTCTATAAAAACAATATTATGTATATATATATAAGCTTCATGGGGTCAGGATAAAATTGAGTCATATCAACCAAGTTACCTCCGTCTGTTGGCAAATATAGTGCCAACATCTGTGGATAGAGGGTGCTATGTTGTCAGCACAACGACCACTCCAGTCGTTAATCTCAGTTTTATATTAAAGTATATTAAAGTACCTCCTCGTGTGTTCTCAAGAGGTTTTAGTTGAGTCACTTGAAGTAAAGTTTAAAGTTTAAAAGCGCAATTCGCTAAAACCATTCAAATGTTCTTCCCATATTGAGAGTACAAGACATATTATTATTATTAGCACCGCGTCTTACTACCCGTTCGGGTTATACGCTCTTACGCTAATGTGTAATGGTAGGGTGATTATGAGATGAAATGAAGGACCTACAGTTTAACGTGGAATCCAAACCACGGTGGAGGCCTGGTATTCCCCACATTCACAAGATGTCTTGTCAGAGGTGAAGGAAGGGTTTGGTAATCAGATAAATCTGTGCCGGGACCAAGGATTGAACCCCGGCCGCCAGCATAGAAGTACAAGACATCTTAACACGAGCTGGTTCTACCAAAAGAAGATTGTAATAAGAAGAGCAATTGAAAGTGTTTGTTGTAGCTCCCTGAATTGAATCATTCAACCAAGAGATCAAAGGGCCGCTTTAACTTACACTCTCAGATTACAAAGAAAGACTATACCCTCCCCCCCCTTCCACGGTAGTAATTTGCCAATAAGAAATGAATCCTTAGAAATCTTACATCCATCACAAGGGTGACCTGGTGGTCTAAAGGTAAGGTGTCAGACTTCTATGCTGGCGGCCGGGGTTCAATCCTCGGTCCCGGCATAGATTTATCTGATTACCAAACCCTCCCTTCACCTCTGACAAGACATCTTGTGAATGTGGGGAATGCCAGGCCTCCACCGTGGTTCGGANGACAAGACATCTTGTGAATGTGGGGAATGCCAGGCCTCCACCGTGGTTCGGATTCCACGTTAAACTGTAGGTCCTTCATTTCATCTCACAATCACCCTACCATTACACATTAGCATAAGTGCGTATAGCCCGAACGGGTAGTAAGACGCGGTGCTAATAATAATAATAATAATACATCCATCACTGTTTCCAGTCTGTGGCACGGGTCAGTTTTTTTATTCAAGCTATATATTTTCCACTACCGGTTTGCCAGGCCTGTCGTAGCTTCATATGTCTTATAATCGAACTTAAGACTAAGACAGGCACAACATACAGTCCCCGGCCGTTAATTTATCACTATGGAAGTGTAGATACATATTCCACCAATCATTAGAGATGTATTATTTAGTTTTATACTCCACTCAACAGTATCAGCTTACGTGGCTCGCATGATTTCAATGGAAAAGATTTTCATGGCTCAATTAAATAAATTAGTTTATTTTAAAAAGAGTAAATTTGGTTTCTCTACAGTGGCGTATCGTGGAGTGTGGCCAAGGTACACCTAATATGTTTGTATTACATTTATGATGTGTTCTTCAATAGGACTGCCTGGTAATATGCTATATTACCAATCAAATGCTACGTTTAGGATAAATATTGACATAAACTTTAACCGTATTTATTGAAATGAGCACAAAACTATTTTCCAAGACTCTACATACACATTTTACAAGTTTAAATTTCTCATTATGAAAAGTACTAAAACCGCATTATTTGATCAATAATTAAATACCTAAATGCTAGGTAAAATAAATAAAAAGTAACTGGTATAGAAGCGTAAAATGGATATTTGTGAATTTAATAATGTATTTTAATTGGTGGGGTCACAAAACAAATTGTATTTTATTCATCCCCTGTTTTTTTTTTATCGTACTGACATAAAATTCCATCCAGGAACGTTATAAACCCATTTGGTTTCGGGCGTTTATGAATTTCTGATTGAATGTTCTATAGCCTTAGCACTAGGCTATCTTCTGATAACTTTTAATGGTATTAATTTTAAGCGTTAAGTTTGCAATTTCTGAACCTATTGATAATATCATCGCACGACTTACAACATAGCTTAATTCTGGAAAAGATACAACACTAAATATTCCTGCTATAAATTTATAATTTTGGAAAGGAAGGCGCTAATTTATTACATTATAATCAATTACCCATTCTTCGCAAGGTATGTGTTCTATAGTACGTATCCCATGTTAAATATATATGCTAATATCCAATATTTATGAGCTAGAGCTGTGAATGGGTAGTATTCCATAGATGCCATTTTCTTTGAAGATGGCCATCACGTCTAATTTACATCTAGGAATCTTTCACAGTAGGTCCCATGAAAATACGATGAAAAAAGGTTAAAATAAAAGGTCAAAGAGAGATGTTTTGAGGTTACCGTATTAAAAAAAATCGGTGAAAATAAATTTTAACTGGTCAATATATTAAATGGACGCCCAAGTTATGTCTTTGCGAAATTTCAGCATAATCAGTGAAATGGTTTTTGCGTGAAAGGATAACAGACATATATCGGTTCATTTTTATATATTACAGTTTTTTTTTTGTTATGCTGGGAATATAACGCGGGACCCTTAACTCAGTATAAAAATAACGTGACACCTATTTAGTAACTAACTACCTATCTCACATAGAGATTGTATGTTCATTGATGCGTGGCCAACGAGTGTTCAACTGAGGGATGAGAATATAATATAACAGGTACAGTCTAAACTTTAAACGAGTACTGCCTACTTTGGTAAGACTCCAAACTACGCCACTGATGATTGTATTAATGCACTTTATCACATTATTAGTTAATGATTATATATGTGTTATTTTGCATTTGTATTCGCTGGGGCGGGGAGTTATGGTTTAACCTTTTTGATGTAACACATTTTAAATGACATATGGTGTTGGTTTACCCATTTCAGAGAGTTATGTAAATACGGTATTCTATAGTAGAATTTTGGTAAGAATAACAGTATCTGGAAATTGCTAAAAACTACTTTCACATGAGAATACGTCAAGTCATGTGATATTAAGCTATAGCCTTTGATAGATAGTCTCAATATCTACCGAATCTTAATAATCGATCGGGTTATACGCTCATATACTAATTACGCTAATGGTTTTAGGGATTGTGGAGGTTATATTTATAGAAAGTGGATGGATATTGGAAAACCACTTTTGAAAACTACCCTTAGTTCACACGACCTCAATCTCTCAGTCATCAGCTGTCTGGTCTATTGCGTTAGACTATGCAGCCACCGAGGCAGGTAAAAACATTAATAATATATTAAAATGTTATCGATGTTTTTCATAAAAAAATACATTTTTGTACTTTCTATAAGATATTTTGAAACTTTTTTAAAAATTGCTGCGACAATGTTGATAACATATTTATCCGATGTGTGTTTCATAAAATTATTCAAATATAAGGTCCCCCCCCCCCTAGGATTGTTTATTTAAAGGTATTTTACTGAAAACAGATGTTTATGGAGATGAAGAATATAAAGAATGAAATATAGTAAGTTCCTTGGAAGAGCTGTTTACCTCATACACGGCTCCCAGTGGCATGACGAGACACGCTACCATCAGGTCGGCGACTGCCAGAGACACGATCAGGTAGTTGGCGACGTTCTGAAGGTGGCGCTCCAGTAGGATAGCGGCGATCACGAAAACATTGCCTGAAAACACCGAGAACCGTTACTTACTATATAGCGTTAGGGACACGAGCGTTAGTTACCGCACTTACATAAGTACGAGCCCTCTCCTTATCTTGAGCTAGTTCTAACCAGTCCACTTCATTACACCTTACTCCTATCTTGAGCTAGTTCTATTCAGTCCACCTCATTACACCCTATCTCTTTCAGGTCCATTCTAATGTTATCCTCCATCTACATTTAGCTCTTTCCAATAGTCTCTTCCCATTGGGTTTGCCAGTCAATATCCTGAACATGGTTCTAGATTCTTACATTAGCGCTGCATGTCCTGCCCATAGTAACCTGAAAGGTGTGATCACACTAACAATTTATAGTGATGACTACAGGATATGTAACTCATCAATGTGTAAACTCTTCACTCTCCATTATCTTAATCTAATTTTACCTCAAATATTTTCCCAACACCACAAACAGTTGAATTAATAATTTCATTTATGATTTAATTTTCATTGGAATAGACTTTTTGAAAGCACAAACTTTTTTGTGGTTAGCATCAATAAAATTTTACTATATTATAAGTATTATTAAAGTATTGATAATAACTATTCAAATCATAGCTGCGAATCACATGAGCTGAAGAATAAATATGTCAACTTAGATCTAGTAATGATTCTGTTTGCCAAATAAGGTTCTTCCTATTAAATTTGAACTGTAAATTTTCTCTCTTCAAATCTTGATAACGGGCTAAAGATGTTAAACATTCAAATACATATTTTCACAAATATAATATCAGAGTTGTTCTATAGTTAGAGTATTTTCTTTTTCTTTTTACTCGATGTGAGTTTATGATCCATTTTACAATGCTTTTTCTTAACTAACCAGTTTTTTTTATTATTCCTTTAAAGTTAACTAAGAAGAGATGAACATTTTTAGTTTAAAATTTCAGAATATTGAATCTCGAGAGATAAGGAAATGTATTTGCTAAGGCTTTAATTAAAATGTTGTCATATTTACATGTGTGGAAAACAGTAAACCGAGGTGCCTCGACAATAGTACCACTTTTGAATACAATCACGAACAGTTGAAGTCTATATGCACATGAGTGTGAGCAAGGCCGTAGCCAGCCAATAATTTCAGGGGGGCGAGGGGGGGTCGGTTGGTGAGCACATTCACCAATTGCTGGAAGCTAGAAAAAATTCTAAATGATAAACAGTTCTAGAAGCTCTCTGAAGTGGTTTTTTTTCATGGTAAACATTAAACACTTTTTGAAGCTTTGTGAAGTTTTAATTTATGGTAAAATAACCCCCAAAATTCCGAAGGCTAGATTAAAAAAAAAATATTTAACACCTCTAGAAGCTCTCTGAAGTGCTTTTTATGGTAACACAGCCACCTAATTTATATTTGTATCTTAATTTTGATATTGTTTTGTTCATAAAATTTCGCGAGGAGTTTGAAGCTCCAAACCCCCCCCTTGCTACGGCCTTAAGTGTGAGAAAATAACTGGTTACTGTGTTTTTAAGTTTATTGTTATTGTTATTTGACAATGTTACGGGTGATAACGTCTTTAGAAGAAATTAAACTTAAGTGGAATCTTTAAAACCTGCGAGATCTAAGATTGCGTCCATGCGAATTAAATTGGTGGAAATTCTCCCTGATAAAATTAAAGGAAAAGGTTTCTTCAAGATGAAATTTTCCATATCATATCTTTTGGGTTTAGATAATTGTTGGTAGACTTTTCTGTCTCTTGCTAGATATTAAAAATAAATGGTATGGTACACCGCATACACTTTTTCTCTCCTTTCCATAAAAATGTAGATATTTACTCAAAACTCTTAAATGTTGTTAAATGTAATTGTCCTACACTGTTGCAGAAACACTCAGAGAGTATCAGTGAAATAATATTATACACTGATACAGAAATTTATTGGAAAAAAAAGTAAAATCTCTGTTCACCAAATATCATACTTAAATATTTCCCAGACCTCAATTTAAAATAATAATTATTATTATCACCACGTCTTACTCCCCATTTGGGTTATATGTGACTAAATTTTAAAAACATGTTTAACAATAATAGCAGAAATTATTATTTTTATAAAATTACATTTTGAATAAAAGTTTTTTTAGTTTTAATACTCCTACAGCTCTGCTATGATAAACTAATTCGTATCTCAAATAGTTGCGGATATATGATCAAAATTGGAAAATTTTACTCAGGTAAGTTACCCTTAAAGTAATTTTTAAGTGTTTATTAGAATTGCCATTTTGTTTGAAATGTCAAACAATGCTTCGATATAAAATTTAATCAAAACACATAGAGCATATTTGGAAGACATGGATTTGTTCTCTTTTTACCTTTAAATAAGCAAATAAGTATTATCATCATTCCATAGGTATCGATACTTTCTAGCAACTTTTGTATCTGTGTGATTTTTATATTGAAAATACATTCAGAGCATAGCTAAAGTTATAATTAAATATGAAATAATTGTTTTAATAATAATAAAAAATAATAAAAAAATCTTCTTATTTAATCGCCAAGTCATGTGATCTGCCATTGATATGTTTCATAAATAACATCAATATTGTAATCACATTAAATTTGATCAATGTTGACCAAAATAAAAAATTGTATTTCCTAAAAGCTTCTTTCTATCAAAGCAACTTTCTAACAGGGTGATCTGGCAGTCTAGGGGTAAGGTGTCGGACCTCTGTGCTGGGGTCCGGGGTTCAATCCTCTGTTCCGGTACAGATTTATCTGATTTGCCAAACCCTTCCTTCACCTCTGACAAGACGTGTATTAATCACAACTTGTGAATGTGTGGAATGCTAGGCCTCCACCGTGGTTCGGTTCCCATGTTAAACTGTAGGTCCTCCATTTCGTCTCACAAACACCCTACCATTACACATTAGCGTAAGTGCGTATAACCTGAACGAAAAGTAAGATCCGTTGCTAATAATAATAATAATAATAATAATAATAATAATAATCAATAATAAGTAATTCTAACAGAATGTTACTATAAGCTCAGTCATATAATAATAATAATAATAATAATGGACATAGTAGACACGTTTGTGAATATATTTTCCAGTACTGATGTCCAGGGGACGCTCAAATTTACTAATCGTACATCCTTTCCGTGGAGGCTATTTCCATGTCTCGATGAGACGTGGTGCCCAATGATAGTAAGTATGAGGGTGATAGTGAGGAGGGTGAAAGTGAGTATGTAGGGTGATAGTGAGTATGAGGGTGATAGTGAGTATGAGGGTGATAGTGAGTATGAGGGTGATAGTGAGTATGAGGGTGATAGTGAGGAGGGTGAAAGTGAGTATGAGGGTGATGGTGATAGTATGAGGGTATGGAACCAGTCGAAACACACCTAACTTTAACTTAAGTTTAATCACCCAATCATTTGTGACCATTAGGATAATTATCCTTTCGGGAAAGATACCCAAGTTGCCAGCAGGGAATCGAACCCATGACCCCTGGAGTCGTTGCCAGGTGCACTGACCACTACACCACGAGGCCGGTTAGCTTACTCATGTAAGTATAGAATAATTTAATCTAAATGTTCCACTTGATGTTTATCATAAATTGAATTATTCCCTCCCCCAGTCTGAATCTAGCCAGGACAAAGTTTTATCCATTCTCAAGTTCCTCTTGGTTTCTCTTCGTACACCCCCTGAAGTTCAGGAACCTGTTGAGAGCACTTATCCTCCCTCTTAAGCCAAGGTCTAGCCTTCACTTGACAAGTGTCTCAAATGAAGATAAAGGATAGCTCCCAACTTAAGTATAACCACAAATATATATTAAAAAAAAAATTAAAGTTTAGTACACTCTTTGTATACAAAAAGTAGCACACTAGACGAAAAATATTTAATATCCTATCTAATATTTTAACACTTTGTCTTACTATTCGCACAGGCTATACTCGTATATACTAACTACGATGACGTGTGAGAAATGGGTAAGGTTGAGTTTAGAGGAAGTGCACCCGCATTTGCGTAGTGGGCTAGTGTAAAATCATCTGGTAAAAACCACCGTAAGTACGCTCAACCGATATTTTAACCCCTATCTCACTGTTCTCTGCAGTATAGCTTTTAAAACACGCATGGTAAGAGGTGGCACATTAGATTAGTTCAAAATTAAGTTAGTCTTCAAGTGGCGCCCTGCTCGGAAAAGTTTCACCATCGCTGTCTTAGACCATATGACCAACGACGCGGGCTGGGACGTTATTAGTTATATTCAACAAGTGTCGTTGCTACGATAAAGGTTATTTTATAAGAATACTGCAGAGTTTAGCTACAAAAGTATGAGACCTCCAAATATAAACTTTGAGTGACCTCTATGCTGTTTGATAAAATTTCTCCTTTCATGGTTCTTTATACCATAAAATCACGCACGGATTTACATATAGGTAATATTTCTATCAGAACCAATTAATTCTATACCTTTGATTTCACTAAATCATTAATTGAGAAAGTTACTGTATAAAAACTACTGACATTGTTTTGCAAATCAACAAATGCTATCTTTAAGATCAAATAAACCTAGCTAGAATATTTGTACCTACATTGGTGAGAATGTAGACAATGGAAAGGTCAGGATTTGAATCTAGATTGGATGTACTAAGCCAATTTTTTTTTCTCCACAAAAATTTGAGTAAATTTCCTTTGGAATTCTACATTCGTCATCCTGACACAATTATTGTAACTATTATGTGGATATAAGGACCACATCTGTGGTATAGTGGTAATAGCACCTAACTTCAGATACAGAGGACAGAATCTTTCTGTGAAGCATTCGGTGAGGAACGGGGTCAAATATACTCAGCTTCGTGAGGACAATTGAAGAGCTACTGGAATAAAGAAGTAGCAGTTCTGGTTTAGAAAACTGATTTTAATGGCCAAAGGGTTATCTAAGCTGATCACATGACACCCTATATCCAGAAATGTTGACACAATCATCGTTAACGGTGGTGGCCGCTCGGTCGGTATAGCTCGAGCTTACGCCATAGAGTATTTTTATTATCATGTGTGTAAAGGCCTATTCCTCATTGGTAGTATGGTGTGAAACACAATAATAGTTACTAGAACTTTTTTATCACCACGTCTTGCTAACTGTAAAGATAATACGTATAGATAATAACTAGCTTTGCTCGTGGTGGGCTCCACCGCCAAACCCCCTGTGAGTGTAAACTAATATAATTCCAGCGTTGTTTTGAACGTTGATTTATTTTTACAATTTTATAATTCTAACTGTCCCATAAATGTGTCATAAATTTTTTTTCAATGTGTAAAATGTGTAAAATTTGCCTGAAATCAAACAATCTATCTCTGGTGCAATCAGTTTTTTGATAGGTCTTACCGTTTAGCCACACGAGGCCTTTAAAGAAAGGTCCGTACCGAATTTAAAGTGGCTCCACTTTTTTCGGGGGTTAAAAACTAATTTTATTAACTTTTTGGAATTTTACCTTTGGTTACAAGCTAGAAGTTTGCCAAATTTAAAGTTTCTAGCTCCTCTGGAAGTGGGTAAACATTATTGTTAGTGAGTGAATGAGTGAGTTAGGGGGCCAGCTATATGGCTTTATAGTATAGTGATTAATCTAATAAGGAATAGGAAGGAAGCATTTTAGAGGTTATCTACCCAAATTTGCATGGGAGGAGATTAGAAAACAATTTTAGGAAATAAAAACCCACTCTCAATACACCTGACCGGTATCGAACCCTGAACTTCCCACCATCAACACTCTAGTCTAACAAGAGAGTAGTGCGTTAGACCATGCGGCTACCGAAGTGGGTAAACCGAGAAAATAATATCAAAAATACTAATGTGATAATAAAAAAAAAATCATACTTAAAATTACGTATGAACAAAATATTTCCTCAACCATGGGATTATGGACAGAATGCATACATGAGCATTATCTGTGGGATACAAAAACAAAAAGATATGTCCTCCAAATTTCGGGTCCTGGCTATGACCCTATGTCTTGTGAAGCTTACACAACCACCCCCACCCCCCCTTTCTCCAATATTATGTTTACTTTTCCAACAGAACTGATAACTAACCAAACATCGCCGGTGTGCTTGTTTAACCCTCGAGGATAGGCCAGCTAATGTACATCATGAGCATGTAAATAATAGTACCTGTAATACGGGCAAACAATTAATGCGATGCGGGCCTATCAATCAACGAGAATCACTAAATATAACTATACAAAGTACACATGGAGTGTACTGTTCTGTTATCAGGGTATACAGGGGTCATATCTCATCAGGGGTCATATTTTAAGATCCTCAAATTGATGCAATATTTTCCAGTGTTATGAGAGTTAAGCTTGTAACCAAAATTGGGTAGGTAAAGATATACTTTTTACAAATAATATATACTTTTTTGTAATATTCATAGTATGGGTGTCCTGGTGGTCTAGGGGTAAGGTGTCGGACTTTTGTACTGGGGTCCGGGGTTCAATCCTCGGTCCCGGCACAAATTTATCTGATTACCAAACCCTTACTCCACCTCTGACAAGACATCTTGTGAATGTGTGGAATGTCAGGCCTCCACCGTGGTTCGGATTCCACGTTAAACTGTAGGTCCTCCATTT
>CABFVZ010007275.1:0-11707 GCA_902151445.1 Timema monikensis | reverse complement strand
CAAATATCTCAAAATTTCCAGAGGATCCAGGTTCCACGACTATATAAGGTTGTTGTAGGTACCTAGTACTACCTTCACCACCAAGTGTATTCTTGCCGCAATTTCAAATATAGAAACTTTGGCACCTTAAACTTGGCTATTATACAGTATTAGTTGCATGTCTGATATAAGTTCAAAGTCAAATATCTCAAAATTTCCAGAGGATCCAGGTTCCACGACTATGTAGGGTTGTTGTAGGTACCTAGTACTACCTACACCACCAAGTGTGCTCGTGCCGCAATTTCAAATGTAGAAACTGTGGCACCTTAAACTTGGCGATTCTAGAACATTAGTTGCATGTCTGATATAAGTTCAAAGTCAAATATCTCAAAATTTCCTAAATATTTTGCCAATTTGAATGATAATTTGTACTAATCATGTGTTTTAAATGCAGTTATTAATTATTTACTTATTTTTATTATTGTTATATCTATTTTTAGCGCATTTATTAATTATTCACTTATATTTTTACTATAGTTATATCTGTTTATTATTTCTACTGTTGTCACCCTGCGCATATCCTGTTTTCCACCATAATAAACTCTTATGAGGAGGTGGAAAAGTTCAGTCCGCTAAAGGATAGTGTAGATGTAGACTGTATTTTGTTGACAGTCCGATAAGTGAGGTTAGAGCAAGACGTATTCTTGAATTTATAAAATACTTTTGACTAGTTATAATTTTTAATTATGTATTATTAATAAGTGTAGGATTCAAAAATTGAATTAAGGCCGAATTTTTCTGTATATAATGTTTATTCCTATAATTTTTAAGGGTGTGTGTAAAAGCCTAGACATACTTTTAATTTATTGTGACGTTTGAAATTGTATGTTAATTTTACTTTTGATCCAGCCTCTTGAAATTGACAATACTTTATAACATAATCAAAAGTGGAATTTTTAAAATATAAAATCAAGTAATTTAAATAGAAATACAATTGAAGTAGAAAATGTATTTATTAATATATTATTTTAAACAATCTTGATAGTGTGCAACAAAAAAAAAATGTTATTTCGTATTGTTTTATGCCGTCGAAGGAATTTTCTCTCAAAGTATTTTTGTTACTTTATTGTAATATTACTATTAATTTTTGTTTTGGCAAATCAAATGACTGGCCAAAAACAAATAGACCTCGCTAAACAAAACCAGGAAAATGAATTTATAAAACTGTTTGAAAGTCAAAAATTAACATATTTAGAATTTATTGAGAAGCAGGATCATTTGTTAACTAACCGTTCAATCATAAACTCAGCAACAATTGATATAGTTTATGAAGCACTAATTTCTCGTGATAATTTTAATATCATACCTGGACTTGGTGAAGGAGGAATTCCTGCTAATTTAGAAGATGACTTGGATTCTATAGCAGAGGAGGTTATGAAAAAAGAAGCAATGAATCTTATTTTGAGCGATAAGATTTCATTGACACGAACGCTGCGAGATCCACGAAATCCTTTGTAAGTGACATTAACTTAATTAGGGCTATGACTACCAAATCCTAAAAGGATCCATTGAGCCAAAATTTTGGTTCACTTATTAAAGTATCCATTTTAAAATATATTGATTCAAGATTCTATTCTACTCTTGGGTATAGCTTAGTGGTAGAGCTTAGGTGCATTAAGTCAAGGGATTCGGGTCAATTACTTTGTCCTGATATCAATTTTGGTAGCTATTTGTATGTTCAACACTTGGTTATTAATACATCATTCAAGGAATAGAGGTGTGGAGGGCTATCTTAAAGATAATGGAAACCACACAGCATGGAGAAAGGATATGAAAACCATGATCTAATTCAAGCGTGGAAAACCAACCATGCCTAGAAGGATTCAAACACAAATTTTTCCCTTTATAACAATTTGGCATTACTGTAGATCATTATTACTTGATCCATAGATAAAGCTATAAAGCTATTTTTGCCAATAGTTAATTCAAATGCTATTTTTCAAAAGACCTGCATCAATGGTCACGCGTTACAAAGCCTCACTCTTGCAATATACTGTATTGCCAGTGAGGGGGAGGCCAATGTTAAAATTCTGGCCAGGTGTAGCCTGTTAAGGGTGGTTTTCCCTAAATTATCTCTCACTCTCCTTTCACAAAAATGCAGATAAATTTTCTCTTAATCTTACCTTTCACAACCCATTCATTCCAATATGCAGATAGCTTGGTCAGACACATCAATAATTTCAAAAATAGTTGTAGCCGTATTGATACATTATTTAGAAGACCATTTATGGACTTTAACAGCGCTTGACTTTTCACTGAACCTATTAAGTTATATGAATATGTGTCTGAAATTGGAAAATAAAAATAACTAATGCCCTCATTCTGAAAGAACTCATATTGAAATAGCTTTAATTTATTTGATATTATAACAATTTTTTTCAGGTGTAAGAGTGTTACATATGACAGATATTTGCCAAGTGCAAGTGTGATAATTATTTTTACAAATGAAGCTTTGAGTCCTCTTTTGAGGACTGTTCACAGTGTATTGAACAGGTCACCCCCTCAGTTCCTGCATGAATTAATCCTTGTGGACGATTTCAGTGACCGAGGTAAGCTAATCTCTTGATCTAACTCAATTTTATAAGATAAAAAAAATCCACTTTGCAGTAAGATTAGCCTCCCTATTAGCCATTAGGCAGGGACAAAAATTGACTAATTTAAAAAAATACAGCTAAGTCCAACCATGTGCTTTGCCTCAAAAGTAACACTGAAAAGTAATCTGTCCAAATAACAAATAGTAGGTAATTATTTTTGTTTTAAGCAGGTGATGCCACTTCCGTTCCCTGATATGTTCTCAATTTCACCAGTTTTATTTTTTATTATTACATAAAGCCGGGCTCTTCAAACTGCGGCCTGTGGTATCCTAACATTTTTTGTGGACCGCTGGCTCATGAAAAATATAAAATTATTTCAAGCAAAAACAAATAACAACTGCAGATATTTATTTTACATAATCAACTAATAAAATAACCCACCTCAGTGGCGAGTTAGCTAACGCGCTAGTTGTGTTGAGTTCGACTGCCGAGGACGAGGAGATCGAGGTTCGAATCTCGGTCGGGTGAACTTGGGGGGAGGGGGTTCCTAAATGGCTTTCCACTCTCCCTTCACGCAAATGTGAGTTCACTTCCTCTAAATTCAACCTTCTCAATTCCTAATCCATTAGCGTAATTAGTACGTAAGTGTATAACCCGAGCGGGTAGTAAGACACGGTGCTAAATTAAAAAAAAAAACTAATAAAATAAATAGGTAGGCGTATTTTATATACGTAGTCTCTTTTAAATTAGTTTATAAACCATTTTTTCTTTTTTGCGTGAAGGAAAGTATTGGGTTTTAATATAAATGTACTTTGAACCGGTAAATAACAAATCTAGTAGACAAGACAAATTGTACTACTTCCTGCTATGAAAAATATAAAAGAGGAAAATATACTTCACGAGAAATCCTAATTCCGAATGTGAGTATAAATGTATAAGAATGAGCTAATACGAATATTTTAATATTTGTCTAATCCGCATATTGTCGATACAGTATTGCGGCTTGCGAGAAAACAAGAGCGAGAAACTTTGGCCCATGGACATAAAAGGGTTGAAGACCCCTGCTGTAAAACCTACAATAAAATGCAAAATTATTTTTAAATCTCATATTACATTTTTCATCCATACATTCAATTTTACCAGCCTGTAGGCATACATCACCAGACAGTTATATTATAGCATACTTGGTGGGCTTTTCAATTAAATTTTATTAAATCATTAAAAACTGCTGTCCCATTTAATCTGCAACTCTGTTAATGGGATCCTGGAGAATCGAGCGTCTACTTTATTTTAATGCTAATGCTTTATATGCTCGTTTTAAAGATTGCATTTAAGGCATAATTGCCAACTTTCTAATTTTTCTTAAAATCAATCAATGATTAAGTACTTTCACAATATATTTGATTAGTTAGTGGTTTTTAGAAAATAACTTGATCAATATTAACATTTCAAAGTTTGTTGACTACTGTGACTCTCAATACCATGTTAAGCATTCATAATCCATTATAAAGTGCTCTTTGTTCACAGAGAAGACTTATTCAAGGTGAAATAACCTAATTTGAGAATATATCTGCTCCTTTATTTATTTTTTTCCTCTCTTCTATATACAAGTTAGAGCTAAAATACTGTTTTAAGATTTTCCTCTACATAAATGGTCCTGTGGTGCCATTTTTGGAAAAGTATTTCAGGAAAGGGCCTATTTAGAGTAATTAACCTATGTGAAATTTGGCAACTATACTAATATTTTATTAATCAGAGTGAACATATTTACTCATTTTGCCCTCAAATGTTGATATATTTAATAACTAACCATTTGGTGTAGTGGTCAATGCACCTGGCTACAATCCTAAAGGTTCTGGGTTTGGTTCTCTGCTGGTATTGTGGTTATTCTTCCTTAAATGGGAATTACCCCACCCAACTATCATCAGGGTTTGATTAATCAGGCTTAAGTTAGGGTGTAAGAGTTTCCACTAGTTCCACACCCTTATATTCACCATCATCCTCCCCTCGTCTCATCGGGACATGGAAAGAGCCTCCACGGAAAGGATGTATGATTAGTACATTCAGACATCCCCTGGGCAATAGTACATTAGTACTGGCTAATCCTACTGTGCTACTAATGATGTAGTTCAGACATGCAATATTATTATTATTATTATCATCTATGTTTACTGTAATATTCATATGTGATGAGTGTTTTTACTAAAAGGGTTCCCCCTCTTCCTCAGTAGCTAAAATTATTGGGGGTGCTGCTCCAGAAAAGGTTTAGCCTTTGTTTTAAAATTTTGTAAAAGGAAAAAAACATGCATAAAATGAAAATTTATTCAGGAACTTGATAAAATCTTAACAAAAAAACTCGTTTAACTTACTTTAACTTAAATTGTTACAGTTCAAGCTTGATCTATTCATTTAGAAATGAAATCCATTCTTCTTATTTTAATCTGAGCAAAAAGTTCATTAATTTTCTCCTTGATCTCTGGATGACAATTGAGTAAATTTTTCTCCATTGAAAATACTGAAAGCGCATTTAGTCTTTCTGTTAAATAAAGGAACCGAAAAAAATGAATCAAATAGAATAGCTGGAAGCAGAATAATAATCTAATTCTACACTTTATCACATTCAAGAATATGGTACACAGTTTTTAAGCACAACACACGCTGAGTAAAAAACAACTTCCTTCCACCATCACGCCAGAGCCGGCACTGCGAGAGCAACAGTGCTCTCTCTGCTGGGCAGTCCCGCCTTCCTCCCTACCTCCCTCTTATGTGCGCATACACACAACAAACACCATGTCGCTGGCACTGTGAAGCGCACAGTTCCATACAAAGGCATTTGTATCTTTTTCATAAACTGGGGGATGGCTACTGAAGTACTGACATTAAGCTTAAGGAATATAAAGAAAAAATAAAATAAAGAAAGAATTAAAGAAAAAAGGACTCATTATATTAGATGTTATCGATAATATCAAGGGGAAATAGGGGGTGCTGCAGTTCTGCAGTGCCTATACACGACCCGCCACTGCTCTCCCTCCACATAAGTGTAGGAACATTTTCTTTAAATTCTACTTTGTTTGTCCTTACTCCATTAGAGTGATTAAAACGCATACAGCCCAGAAAAGTAGGTAAGTAAGATGCAGTGGGGGAGGAGGTGGGGAGATTGAGGGACCATTCTCATGTAGTCTCGTTATCCAACAGCATAGAGGTCAAAGATCAAATCCCAGTCAGGTGTACTAAGGTGTTTTTTTCCTAAATAGTTTCCCACACTCCCTTTATACAAATAGGCCTATAGGTAGAGTTCCATTGATTCTATTTTCCTGATTCCCACCCCTTTAGTGTAAAAGATGCTTATATTCCTTATATTGGGTAGTCACACTTGCTCTATAAAAATTCACACATTCACACATCACACATCTTGGACTGTGTAAAAGTTCTGTTATTTTTGCCTGAAAATGACATGCAAAGTTTTGTTGTTACTTATAGCTGTTCTTAAAGGAAAGTTGGAGTACTATGTAAAGACCAGGTTCCCAAGTAAGGTCCGTCTTATGAGGTTATCAGAGCGCTCTGGTCTTATACGAACTCGATTGGCAGGTGCCAGAGCTGCTACAGGAGATGTCTTGGTGTTCCTAGATTCTCACTGTGAGGTGTTTGATTCATGGTAAGACTCTCAGTTGTTTTCATACACTCACTGATGTATTCATTGGGTGTTTCAAACTCATTCATTTCTTATGAATTTACTCCTCTATTTAAGGGGTCTATATTTTATAGGCCAAGGGTGTGTATTTAATTATTAATATGGCCTTGCAGTGGAGAATTGTTTAGGATGTACACCTCAAATAATGGTTCACTTTTGCAGAAATAAATTCAATCTAGATTATGGCAGCCAAATTCAGTATTTTTCACTAATCTTAAAGAAGGTAAGTACATTTGTTAAAATGGAAATGATTCTATTAAAAAAATCCCAGATTTAGTTGGAAAGTAATTGAGAGTGCTGCTATAGCAATTAGTATGATGAGTGGTTGTAAAAACCATCTCTGGTACAAATACAACTTGTATTGTAAAATGAAATAAATAACATATATTAGTTCTCACAGAAATATGCGTTGCTGCAGGAAGGTAGTCATGCATTGTACTAATGTTGTTATTATGTGGCTGATGACTGGGATATCAGGGCTCGATCCCAGTCAGGTGCATTGAGGATGTTTTACCTAAATAGTTTTCTCCTCTTTATGCACTTGTGCTTATACTTCCTGTAAATTCAACCTTTCTGTGTCCCTAACCTATTAAGGTAGTTAGAACATAAGCGGATAACCCGAATGGGTTGTAAGGTGGTGTGTCAAAATAAAATATACATACATTATTTCTGTACTTTTCCTATAATTAAATTAATCAGATCTCGAGCTTTGTTTTGATATTTTGCCTTTCCTGGTGTAAAAGCACAAGAGTAAAACATAGGAAAAGCATAGATGGTTCTCTATTGTTCTTTGAGGTCCATAGATAAATTCGGACAATTATGCACACTACTATGGTTTCCTCAGTAAAGCAGTGAACCAATATAACCACACTTCATCCAAAACACTTTGGGTTTGTGGTTTCTTCTGGGTTTTTTTTTTGGGACAGGATGACTCACTGTAACCCAGATTTTGTCTGGAAATCTGTTTGGCTCTCTTTGGGACTGAACAAACCCTCAACAAAAATTATTAGTACTTATCTGTACTTACATCCATTACTGTTTCCAGCCTGTGGCGTGGATTAGTTTTTTATTCAAGCCATATATTTTCCCCTACCAACTTAGTAGGCCTGTCATAGCTTCATATGCCTTATAATCTATCTTAAAATTAAGGCAGGTACAACATCTAGTCCCCGGCTATTAATTCATCACTGTGGAAGGGTAAACCCACCAATGAGACATCTTTTGGCCATTCCTGGAATTGAACCTGAGACTCTTAACCCAGTAGATAGACACATTACCGACTAAGCTAAAGTGTCAGAATGGTTACTTATCCTATTGTATTTTATTAACAACATTTAAAAAAACATTATAAAAATAAATCACAGTATCCTTTTCTTCTATATAAATATCAATAAAATGAAACATTTGATTCAATTTGTCATAAGCGATGCACGATATCTATCACATGGAAAGGTCTGAAATTTAAAAATTATTGGCCCCTGTGCATGAACATATGCACCTTAAAACCAATATTTAAAAGTTTGATTCGATTATCATTAATTAAATAGAAACTGGATCAGAAGAAATAAAATGAAGAGATTGTCTTTCTGTTTGAATCAAATAAAAGCATTGCCTCATGTAACACCGGACTCTTCTGCTCTAGTTTAATGTAAGATAAAACTTGGATAGAAGTAAAGGTTGGATTCAATGAATAATGAATTAACAAGAAGTGTAAATCAAATTAAGCCTATAATATAAAAAATGAATGTAAATTGAAAGTTGTTAAATAGAAAATGTATACACCAGTAGTGTCTTGCGACCAACATTTTTAGGCAAGCTTGGAAGGGGTGCTCCCAAGCTTAAAAGGGGAGGTCCTTGATTTTATTTTTTTATTTTTTATGCTTCAAGAAGATATTTGGAGTTTTTTTTTATGATAGTTGTGGCTTTGGGCATCCTTCTGTTCTGTGATTTACATTATGTGTTATTACTTATTATAATTATAAACTTTCGTTTGTTAGCTTTCACTAATACATACATCAAAACAAAAGCACCTGCTACAATAAACTCCACAAAACTCTAAAGCCCAATAGACACGACACAACTTCTTGTACAAAAAGTTGTGCAAGAAATTGCACAATATCTTGGTCACATGGATTGCATACAATTTTAGCCAGTGATTGTTCCCACAGCATTTGAGATTGCATACAATATTTTAAAAACATATGGCATTTCTGCCCTTTTTATGGTAAAATAATGATTGAATGATTTGGAAAATATATTGGTATTTAATGTGAATAATTTCTTAGTCATTCCTAAATATTATGATTTTTTTTTCCAATTTTCCTAATATTGTTTAAACATTTGAAAACCTTTATATTTGGGGTATAACCTCCTTCATTTATAATTATATGTTTCTTTTCAAGCATTCAGCTGTTTTTCTTACAATCACTCTTTTTCTCTAAAAAAAAGTAACTGTCTAGCAGATGAAGTTGTTGTACAAGAAAAATGGCTGATATAGGATGCGTTCTCTTTCCTGAAATTGTATACGATAAGTTGTGAAAAGCAGATCTTGTACAAGAAGTTGTGTCGTGTGTACCGGGCTTAAAGATGTGTAGGCAATAATATATTAACTTCCCATTTCATACCATACCATCCTTCTATGCTTTGAAAGGGGAAGAGAGGGGTAGTGACTTCGATTCTAGTCCTCAATCTTTCGGGCAAGAGAAGTCGTAGCTTGGCTGCTTGCATTTTCACCTGACAGCTGTATCTCTTGCCCTTCTCTCCCCTCTGGAATCTATGACGTCACAAATAAGAACTACACTAGCTTGAGCAATGGGATGAAAGTCTGACAAATACTGACTTTCAACCACCATTAGATGGACTAGTGCACGTCTTGCATGCATGTTACAGTCACTGCCATGCCTCTTTTTTTTTNTTTTAAACACACTGAAGTTTGAATTACATTTAAATGATTACCAGGCAAAAAACATTTTTTTTTCAAACATTAAATAAAATAGTTACATATCTTCAATCAAAGGCAATCAATGCTTGCCTTGCCTGCCCTGGTGCGATGCCACTCGTATACACCTGCAAAAAGTATCATGCAGTCTAATTTTTTAGATTTGAAACTAATTTGACAGTATATAATGAGGAGGTTTACGTGAGCTAGAGGGATTTTTTAGAAGTGATTTTCTCCTCGTGCTAATGTAATTGAATTTCCTCCAAACCACCCCACTAAACCGACATTAATAACCCTTGTGTAGAGCATATATCTGATTAAGCATCAACGGATATCTAAAAAAATCCTCAAAAGTAATTCAACTAATCTTTTTTTTAATAAAAAAACTTCTTTTTCTTGCCACTGTTCATGGATGAAATGTAATCATGTCAAAATTAAATTTATTATATTGTTTGATTAACTTAAATATTGGCAAGCTTTAATAAAATTAATATATCAGATTTGGTCACACTGAGTAGTGTGATTAGAAAACATACACAAAATGTTATGAACACGCTATCATTGCACAATGCAGAATTGTGTGTTATGAATGTACATTATCTCCTTATTTTTAACACAACTTTGCACAGTTAGGAATAGATTACACCCTGGCCTGACATGTTTCCTGCCAGTTGATTCATTATGTGTTTCCGGTGTATTGAGTACAGTCTCAAGGTCGTGTTTAGATCAACAATATAGATAGGACAATCAGTTTTTTTGTTCTATTCATGGATGTAGTAGGGATTTCCTCATATAAAAGTTGAAACAATAAAAAAAAACTGACCACTGGAGAAGGACTTTTAGTCTTCATAGACCCTCAACATTAAATTTAAAATCAAAACTACTTTATGACTGGTGATTTATTTTCAAACAAAAATAAAATTAAAATTGTGCTTCTTTAAATAAACTAGTTTATAGTTTAATAGCAATGGTGAAAAGCTTTTTTTATATTAAAAAAATCCTATAAAAAGGCATCCTCCCTTTAATAGTTTGGTCATTTTTATATAGTATGTAGTGTATTATCTTCATATAATTAAAAAGGCGCCTTTTAAGAGATATTTCAAGCTAAAATATTAAACTAAATAATAATAATGGCAAATTTTTTCCAAGAACTGTGTTTTACTACTTGCTCAGGTTTTACATTTATGTATTAATTATGCAAATTGCTTTAGGGATGAGTAAGGTAATGTTTATAGAAAGAGTACCTATATTTGCATGGAGGTAGAGTGGAAACCCATTTGGGAAAAACCACCTTCAGTACACCTGATAGAGATTCAAACCTCGATCTCCCTGTCATCAACAGTCTAGTCTACTGCGAGAGTAATGCCTTAGACCATGCTGCCACCAAAACAGTTTGACATATATTAAATAAAGGCATTTCATGACTTACCGCTCCCTCTTACCCAGGCTATTTATTATTTACGATTTAGAGCAGTGGTTCCCAACGTGAGGTACGTGCCAGGAAGTTAGGGGGTATGCGAGAAGATTTTAATAAGGGCAGAAAGAGCTATTACATATGCCAGCAGTATAAGACAAAAGATCAGTCAAAATTTGTGAAATTGTTTTCTTCTATATTTGACCTTAAGGAAATTATTTCAATTCCAAACATAAAATAGTTTTTATAAGTATTAATAAATTAATAACTAGATTAAATGTTCTAGTTTTTGCTGTAACTTTTACTTTTTGAAGGTAAAAATATATGCACTCTTTATTCACCTTATCATTACATTGTTTTTTATTCCCATGACTACCCCATTTATTTTCAGTTGCAACATTTAAATCAAAAATAACTACTAATGCAATTAACTATACATTTTGCTAAAATTAAGGGCACAATTTATGAAAATGGGCTGCCAAGGGGTACACAGGGGAAAAAAGGTTGAGAACCACTGATCTAGAGGAACAATTCTTTCTGGAGGGGATATTCTTAATGGTAATAGATGTGTCCAATTTAAACAAAGATTTGTATTTCTTTAAATGACAGACACAGACACTGTGGTTGAACGACTTCACATCTTTGGTGCTCTATATTTAATTTCATTTAATGTTTTAAACTCTCATTAAAATGATTTGCAGATGAAAAAGAGGATCTTGCCTCACTTACCCTACCTCTTCTCTCTCCCCTGAATGCACTACAACAGCGGTTCTCAAACTGTGGGGTGCGATAGTTGCTAAAATATTATTTTTAACCTAACCTAACCTAGTACCAGAATAAAAATATGTAGACTTTGAGAGATCAATCATTTTAGTAAATACAACATTTCTATTAAACCAATGATTCTCAAACTTCTTAGTCACGTGGACCCCTTGTTGTGTGATAGATGATCAAAAAAATTACAATCATAAATTTATATTATGTTATAGCAATAAATTAGTCATAATAGTTTTAATGTAAATATAATTACAATGAAAATAAAATAATTGTAGGTATTATATTTGTACATCCATATATATAAATATTAAAAA
>CABFVZ010007274.1:0-11711 GCA_902151445.1 Timema monikensis | reverse complement strand
AAAAAAAAAGTTCAAGACTTTTTAAAAAGGTGATTTATAAAGCAATGACCTTAGTTCATTTCTACTCTGCTCAATAACATGACCCGGCTGCTAGGCCTTGTTTCTATGGATCATAGTTTTTATTGCCTTAAATTACGTAAGGCTTTTTTACATTTTAGATCCTCCCTCCCTCACGTGGGTGATCGGAAGAATTTTCGTAAGCTCCCTCCCATCTCTCTAGCTATTTTTAGACATGAGGATTGGCAATATACCACTTTTGTGGCCACATGGTCTAAGGCGTCACTCTCGCAATAAACTAGTCTGCCGATGACTGGAAGATCGTGGCTCAATCATGATCGGTGATATTTCCTAAATATTTTCCCACTCTCTCTCCACGCGAATGCGGGCACACTTCCTCTAAATTGAAATGTATTTATCCATAAAACACTGGCGTAATTAGTTCATACCTATACAGGTAGAATTAATGAAGGAAATATACCCACATTTGCGTGGGAGAGTAGAAGGAAACGATTGAATAAGATTTCCTCAAAATACCCTCAGCAAGGATTTGAACCCCCAGAGAGATGCGTCTAGCTGGCTGGGATGGATAGGCTAATTTTTCTGCTCGAGAGTATGATTGTATCTTGACGTTTTATCTCCCCACGTTTAGTCCAACTTGGTCGCCTACACACTTTACGGTCCGGCACTACACTTCTTATCTCTCTCAGTTCTACAAAAAAGTCTGCTTGCGGCTTTTACTGATTACCGGTCAGCCAGCTTCCCAATTGTTTAAACAAACCAGTAATGCTGTCAACCTGATGGCGGGAAGTCACCAGTTTGTATAACGTTAGCAACGCCATCTATTTTGACAGCTGAAAGCTCAATACATCGCCAGAAAGCGTAGGCAGGGCCTTAAGCGACTGGTGATTCCTTCAGAAACGACGCTCTCAAGTTATACGCTCTCATCCAAACATACAACAAGAGGCGTACATTTTCTTTGATGTGACGTGCCGGTGTTGCGTTGTTACGTGGTGCCACCCACACTGGATACGTGACGTGACGGCGTTACGCTAACATGTTTTGTTGCCGGTCCTTACGCACCTTTAGATACACGGTTTTGTTCGAACCAGAAAACGTATTTAAATGCTGTTTTCTGCATTCCTCATTTGACAACAACACAAGTGTTTAATTATTTTTCAATTTCGTTAATTTAATCCACTAAAATAGTTTCTTGAATACAGGTCGGACTTTAGAGGATAGTTTTAACTGAATAATATATAACTTTAGCTCTGGACTATTTTTCCTGCCCCGCGTTGAGTATACAGACCTCTACTTGTCCGGGATATCCACACCTTTACGCTAAGGAAGGAGGAGGACATGGAGGAAGAGGGGGAAGGACCATTTAGGTAAATAAACACCTCAGTACACCGAGCCTGGACTCCCAGACTAGATGGGACTGACGTTATTGTCCACTTGTTCACCTGTAATGTACTCTCCGCCTTGACCTGAATAAAAACATTTCCTGGATAACAAACCTCACTTTCCCTCTCTTGAACATGAGGCCTTCTCTAGTGACGAGCTTACGTTCATTTTAAAAGGTGCCGTTTGCAGTGGTCAGTGGTGCCCTCCCGTCAATTCACTGGTTGTTATTTACGTGTGAGGTTGTGTTGTGTTTGAATATGAAAGCATTCAAAACTGAACGTTTCTTCTATGAAGCGAGAGAAAGACCAAGTATATGGAACTCGGAACTGAGGATTTTTGCTAGGATTGATATCACTGCGCGCCTATCTATTTCGACTACAGTGATAACGTTTGAAAAATGCATGTTATAATTGGTACTAGCCGATACGCCGCTGCCGCATGCGTTGGACGGCCTCGACGGGGAAGGGGAGGAGGGTAAGGAGAAAACGAAAATTAGGATTACTTACATTTGGCATCATAAACTCGACTCGAAACTTATTATATAGTTTTATTCTCACAATTACTACAGCAATGTTGAATTAGCTGAATTCAAAACTTATATACGGTACGGTACGGCAAGAGAGGCACAGTAGTGAGGCTGTGGTACTGGTAAGAGAGGCACAGTAGTGAAGCTGTGGTACTGGTAAGAGAGGCCCAGTAGTGAGGCTGTGGTACTGGTAAGAGAGGCCCAGTAGTGAGGCTGTGGTACTGGTAAGAGAGGCCCAGTAATGAGGCTGTGGTACTGGTAAGAGAGGCCCAGTAGTGAGGCTGTGGTACTGGTAAGATAGGCCCATTAATGAGGTTGTGGTACTGGCAAGAGAGGCACAGTAGTGAGGCTGTGGTACTGGTAAGAGAGGTCCAGTAGTGAGGCTGTGGTACTGGTAAGAGAGGCACAGTAATGAGGCTGTGGTACTGGCAAGAGAGGCACAGTAGTGAGGCTGTGGTACTGGTAAGAGAGGCACAGTAGTGAGGCTGTGGTACTGGCAAGAGAGGCCCAGTAGTGAGGCTGTGGTACTGGTAAGAGAGGCACACTAGTGAGGCTGTGGTACTGGTAAGAGAGGCACAGTAGTGAGGCTGTGGTACTGGTAAGAGAGGCACAGTAGTGAGGCTGTGGTACTGGTAAGAGAGGCACAGTAGTCAGGCTGTCGTACGAGCAGTCACCACTAGCTTGAGTTAGTTCATGTAATTACATGCAGGCTGAAACTGTGTCAAGTGTATTACCATATAGGGCCCCATATACTAAGTATATTATACTCACGCCCTACAGTACAATCATTCACATGATAGTATATTATTGTTAAAAAAAGATTTTCAAAGATAAACCCTCAGTTAACCATCAGTTAGTATGATTTCCTCGGGAAGAAATTGTGATGATAATATGAAACATACTTCAAAAATATATTATAAACAGAATTGCTTAGTTATTTTTCTAGATTACAATTTTTTTAATCATCAATACACTACCCTATAAATATAGGAATATTGGATATACATTCCTATTTATAATGTAATACACATAATCAAACAACAAAACAATAAATAATATAAACATCAATCATTACAAAGAATCAATCTTAGGAGACTTCCATTAATTTGGGGATTAGAATCAAAATGTACAAAAATCGCCCCAAGTTATGTACCCTTGGTTGGCACTGTAAGGTATCAAGCTTACCTTGCATTATTTCACCATGGTATAGCTTATAAGATAGGGTCATAGTTTAATGCGTCAAGGTAGGCGGACTGTATAATGTAACATATACATATCAAGTGGCTTCAGGGACAAGCGGACAAACTGACATGGGAACAGACAGAATGACATGGGAACAGGCAGACTGACATGGGAACAGGCAGACTGACATGGGAACAAATAGACTGACATGGGAACAGACAGAATGACATGGGAACAGGCAGAATGACATGGGAACAGGCAGAATGACGTGGGAACGGGCAGAATGACATGGGAACAGACAGACTGACATGGGAACAAATAGACTGACATGGGAACAGGCATAATGACATGGGAACAGGCAGAATGACATGGGAACAAACAGAATGACATGGGAACAAATAGACTGACATGGGAACAGACAGAATGACATGGGAACAAATAGACTGACATGGGAACAGAAAGAATGACATGGGAACAAATAGACTGACATGGGAACAGGCAGAATGACGCGGGAACAGGCAGAATGACGTGGGAATAGGCATAATGACATGGGAACAAATAGACTGACATGGGAACAAATAGACTGACATGGGAACAGACAGAATGACATGGGAACGAGCAGAATGACATGGGAACAGGCAGAATGACGTGGGAACAGGCAGAATGACGTGGGAACAGGCAGAATGACGTGGGAACAGGCAGAATGACGTGGGAACAGGCATAATGACATGGGAACAAATAGACTGACATGGGAACAGACAGAATGACATGGGAACAGGCAGAATGACATGGGAACGGGCAGAATGACGTGGGAACGGGCAGAATGACATGGGAACAGACAGACTGACATGGGAACAAATAGACTGACATGGGAACAGGCAGACTTAACAGGCAGACTGACATGGGAACAGACAGAATGACATGGGAACAGACAGACTGACATGGGAACAGACAGAATGACATGGGAACAGACATAATGACATGGGAACAGACAGACTGACATGGGAACAAATAGACTGACATGGGAACAGACAGAATGACATGGGAACAGGCAGAATGACATGGGAACAAACAGAATGACGTGGGAACAAATAGACTGACATAGGAACAGACAGAATGACATGGGAACAAGCAGACTGACATGGGAACAGACAGACGGACATGGGAACAAATAGACTGACATGGGAACAGACAGAATGACATGGGAACAGGCAGAATGACGTGGGAACAGGCAGAATGACATGGGAACAGACAGACTGACATGGGAACAAGTAGACTGACATGGGAACAGGCAGACTGACATGGGAACAGACAGACTGACATGTGAACAGACAGACTGACATGGAAACAGACATAATGACATGGGAACAGGCAGAATGACATGGGAACAGGCAGAATGACATGGGAACAGGCATACTGACATGGGAACAGGCATACTGACATGGGAACAGGCAGACTGACGTGGGAACAGACAGAATGACGTGGGAACAGGCAGACTTACATGGGAACAGGCAGACTGACATGGGAACAGACAGAATGACATGGGAACAGGCAGAATGACGTGGGAACAGGCAGAATGACGTGGGAACAGGCATAATGACATGGGAACAGGCAGAATGACATGGGAACAGGCAGAATGACATGGGAACAGGCAGAATGACGTGGGAACAGGCAGAATGACATGGGAACAGACAGACTGACATGGGAACAAATAGACTGACATGGGAACAGACAGAATGACATGGGAACAGGCAGAATGACATGGGAACAGGCAGAATGACATGGGAACCGGCAGAATGACGTGGGAACAGGCAGAATGACATGGGAACAGACAGACTGACATGGGAACAAATAGACTGACATGGGAACAGACAGAATGACATGGGAACAGGCAGAATGACGTGGGAACAGGCATAATGACATGGGAACAGGCAGAATGACATGGGAACAGGCAGAATGGCATGGGAACAGGCAGATTGACATGGGAACAAACAGAATGACGTGGGAACAAATAGACTGACATAGGAACAGACAGAATGACATGGGAACAGGCAGACTGACATGGGAACAGACAGACGGACATGGGAACAAATAGACTGACATGGGAACAGACAGAATGACATGGGAACAGGCAGAATGACGTGGGAACAGGCAGAATGACATGGGAACAGACAGACTGACATGGGAACAAGTAGACTGACATGGGAACAGGCAGACTGACATGGGAACAGACAGACTGACATGTGAACAGACAGACTGACATGGAAACAGACATAATGACATGGGAACAGGCAGAATGACATGGAAACAGGCAGAATGACATGGGAACAGGCAAACTGACATGGGAACAGACAGACTGACGTGGGAACAGACAGAATGACATGGGAACAGGCAGACTTACATGGGAACAGGCAGACTGACATGGGAACAGACAGAATGACATGGGAACAGGCAGACTGACGTGGGAACAGGCAGAATGACGTGGTAACAGGCAGAATGACGTGGGAACAAATAGACTGACATGGAAACAGACAGACTGACATGGGAACAGGCAGAATGACATGGGAACAGGCAGACTGACATGGGAACAGGCAGAATGACGTGGGAACAGACAGACTGACATGGGAACAGACAGACTGACATGGGAACAGACAGACTGACATGGGAACAGACAGACTGACATGGGAACATATAGACTGACATGGGAACAGTCAGAATGACGTGGGAACAGGCAGAATGACATGGGAACAGACAGACTGACATGGAAACAGACAGACTGACATGGGAACAGACAGACTGACATGGGAACAGGCAGAATGACATGGAAACAAACAAAATTACGTGAGAACAAACAGAATGACATGGGAACAGGCAGAATGGCGTGAGAACAATCATAATGATATGGAAAGAGACAAACTGGCATGATAATAGGAAGACAGACTGACATGGGAACAGGCAGAAGTGAAAGACGCACCTCTTTTGGCTCTGGAGCGCATATAATGTCAAGATTAATCATCTCAAGGTCAAATATTGCTATAATTAATATGCCCTCTATTTCTGACAAAGTTTATACGTAGGTATAGTAAAATGCGAATTATATAAGGTTCCACATTGCAATAATGAACATGCAAACTATTTATGTCTAACTTGGCATACTACGCACATTCAATCATTTTACTGGAAGAAACGTGTTCGATTCTAGATCGCTGACATCAAAGAATAATTTAACAGGTATTTCATCTTAATTAAGAGATCCTAGCTTCTAATTACATGACTATTATGGCGAATGTAAACCAGTTTTATCGCACGTGTATAATATAAAGTAGTAGTCCTTGCCTATGACGTACAGTTGTGATTAGTCGATTCATTTTAATGAAAAATAAATTATACTCGATATTTATTTATAAACATTTTCCATTTTGAATTCCAATGTGAATATTCGCGACTTATAAGCTATTAAATTATCGTCCCCCAACCCTTTCTATCCTAAAATAAGTATCGAGGTTGATTGAAAACTGTAAATTTTAGTTTATTTTCGAGTGTAGTCTTATATACTTTTCAGATCGAATCTCTTTAAAAACCTTATCCCTGAAACTTACTTTAATTAATTTTGATGACTGTTATCTGGGAACAATACCTATATTCAGTGCTCGAATTGGGAAATTATAACAACCGGAACGGTAACAACTAGAAACCAATAGTTCCATAGTCTATTTTAAGAAATGAAACAATTACATTGGTGGAACCTATTGCATTGTCTATACACACTTAAATAACTTGCACCCCCCTTCCCCACTCCTCACCCCCACCTGTGGGACAGGGTTTAGAGTAGTCCCTCAGTAACCCCTGCTTGTCGTAAGAGACGACTAAAAGGGGAGGCTTCTGTGCAGGACATACCTCGTGCAGCACAAATCTATCCTAAATCTATCTTTTTACCTCCTTTTCTTCTTCCTTCTCTTTCTTCTTTTTCCGTCTTCTTCTTTCTCTTTCTCTCCTTCCTTCTTCTCCCTTCTCTCTCTCCTTCTTCTCCCTTCTATTACTTTCTTTACTACTTTCTTCCCTTCCCCCTGCCGTTCATCCTGCACGGAGGCCTTTGGCCTCTCGTTGACGACCTTGGCTACTAACCCGGCTCTCCTACAACAATTACTGGATACCGTTACAATTAAGCTCCTGAATGAAAGTGCGCTGGTTGTAATATCTTAGTAGAAGGGACTTAGGGATTACAATAACCGGGTACCCTACTTTGAGAAAAGACCGGTTGCGTTCATGAGGGTCCGGTCGTAAAATTGGCACTTTCCTGCACCCACTTGCTGCGACGACCTCGCTCCTGGCGATGCCCCATGTGAAGGTTGTCATGTCTAGCATCGTGTGGGGGTTCCCATCGGAAGAGTTAACAGTGCCTTATGTGGTAGAACCAACTTGGATCACCTTGGGTTTACGATCTTAGTATTGTGCAGGTTGTCCCCCAAAAAGGCATGGCCACCTCTATTGTTGCAGCTAGCACCTACTTCCAAAGTTTGCTGGCATCCCACTGCCCGGCCCCTAATAGGGCCGTAATGACGATAAGAGGCGGAAACGGGTAAGGCCATCCAGCCCTCAATTAGAAGAAACCCAGGAGGTGGTGAGGCCCCAGCCCCGCTTCCTGGGGATGTCTCGAGTAAAGGAAAATGAAAGTTTAAAGCGAGTAAGCCCATTTTTCCTCGAAAGAGTGATAAATGGTGCAGCGCAATCTAATGTATCAATCAGAAAACTGCGTGATGGCACGATCATGATACAAACAATTAACGACATTCAGTCCTCAAGAGTAATGGAAATCTCGGAAATACCGTTGAGCAATACGTCTCATATACCAGTGAAGGTGGAGCCTCACAGGTTCCTCAATGTTTGCAAGGGAGTGGTCACTTGCTATGACCTCGATTGCGTGAGCATTGAGGATATCTGTGAGGAGCTTTACCCTCAGCCCGTCACCGATGTGTATCGTAAAATAATGGACAAGAGAAAAAACTGACACGTATTTCCACACTTTTGCGACCACTACCCTTCCAAAAGAGGTCCGAGCAGATTTCCATGTGCTCAGAGTCCCAAAGCCTTGGCGCTGTTTTCAGTGCCAGGAATTTGGGCATACGAAGCTGCTATTCCGTGGTAAGCCAACCTGTGCAGATTGTGGACAGGAGGCTCACGATACACCGTGTGAGTCTCCTAAATGCTGCATCAACTGCAAGGGTCCACATTCCGCCTGGTCTCGGGCCTGTCCAAATTGGAAGGTAGAGAAAAAAGTCCTGGAGATACATTCTGAAAAGAAGATCTCATATGACCAGGCACGCAATGAATACGTATTCAGTCAGAATCTGGTATTTCAAAACTCATATAGCCAGATTGTTAGTCAGAACATCAACTGTCCCAACTGCCATTGCGCAGTATATCTTGCTAAGACGACCACACGACTTGTGCCATTGGCCTCTACTCGAGACAGTCATAGTGATACCGCGCAACCTAAGGTGGTGCCGAAATTGTTACAGGAGGTGAAACTGCCACCAAGGTCGTCTCCCCCACCCGTACCACTGAGGAGCCCTACTCGAGAAAAAAAACCGGGCCCATCTCGGGGCAACCCCCCGAGCCCACCTCAGGTAAACCCCCTCTAGACCGCTCCGGGTAACTCCCCAGGCCAGTTGCGGGAACACCCCTGGGCTCACCTCGGGGGAAAAACAACAACCTGCGACCGTTGTTGAGCCACCCATTCTTTCCTCTGAGACACTTGAGGCTGAGTTTGGGGATGGAACAGGCCAGGCTGAAAAGCGAGTCCCACTAGTGCTCTGGAAAAAGGTCAGCGAGGGACCGTCGAGGTAAAAAGAAATACAATTTTTTTGAAGTCAGTCCCTAAGCCTTCACGGAAGGACTCAGCACCCCAGTCTCTCCGAACAAAATCAAAAGCTCTCATAAAGAGAGAGGTTCAGGAGAGGCTCTCTCAAGAAAGTGGGCCCCAAAAGGTCCTAAACTAATTTTTATTTCTTAGAGATAGTGTTATGGATTGCGCGAATTTAAATACTTTTTATAATTAAATGTCGCTACTACAATGGAATCGTAGGGGCTTCTATGCTCGTGTAGAGGAAATTAAACAACTAATTTATTCCTTGCATCTTACCATCTTGAGTTTGCAAGAGACCCACTTTTGCCCAACTGATAACACGATGCTTCATGGGTACGATGTGTATCGTGCCGACAAGCCTTTCTTTGATCGGGCCAGCGGAGGTGTGGCTATACTTGCACTTAGCAATCTATATCATGAGTCTATAAATATCGTTTCTGATCTCCAAGTGATAGCTGTCAGAGCCTCCCTTCCTATGGAAGTAACTGTATGCTGCATCTACCTCCCACCAGGTGAACGTATTTCAAAGAGGAGCCTAGAAACCCTCTTTACACACCTTCCCACCCCCTACATCATCTTGGGGGACTTTAACGCGCATAATCTGGTGTGGGGGTCTAATTTTACAGACGCCCGCGGGAGGATGGTAGAGGATATTCTTGTCTTGGGAAACCTGGTGTTAATGAACACCGGGACCCAGACACACTTCTCCACCTTTAATGGTGTATCCTCTGCCATTGACATAACTTTATATAGTCCCGGGATCGCTGCACATTACCTTTGGGAGGTTCACTCGAACCTATGTGGCAGCGATCACTTTCCCATTCTGCTTTCACCACTCGGGGATCCTCCAAGTACAGCATGGGTGGCCCAATGGGTGCTCAAACGTGCTGACTGAGATAAATTCCGCGAGCTCACCGTATTTAATGAAACCCATTCTCCTGACAACGATGTTAAGGCTGGGCACTTTAACTTGACGGTCATCGTGGCGGCAAGAACTTCCATCTTTAAATCCTCCACAAATCCGCGCCACCGACTTGTTCCCTGGTGGAATGAGGTGTGTCATTTGGCTATTTATGACCGTCGAAGGGCCCTACATCTCTTTAATCGACGTCCTACTGCGGAGAATCTGGAGTTATTCCGGATTTTACGCGCTCGAGCTCTACGTGTTATTCGAGAAAACAGAAGACAGTCTTGGAGACAATTTATTTCTACCCTTAAAAATTCCACTCCCACAACTAAGGTTTGGGATAATAATCGTAAATTACGTAGTAGCAAATATTCTATTAATAATATACCTATTCATAAAAGTGGCAAAGATAAATTAGAGCCAACTAGTTATAGACCTATAGCATTAACTAATTATGTATGCAAAATATTAGAGAAAAGGATTAATAAAAGATTTATATGGTATTTAGAATCCCGAAATCTACTATCTAAGATGCAATGTGGCTTTCGTCGTAACCGACCACGGTGGATCATCTTGTTTGCCTTGAGACAGCAGTTCGTAACGCTTTCCTCCATAAACAACACCTCTTGGCTGTCTTCTTTGATTTGGAGAAGGCTTACGACACCACCTACCGGTACAGCGTTTTGAAGACTCCTTTTAATTGGTGGTTCCGTAGGAACCTCCCAGTTTTTTTTAATCTAATTTTATGTCAGATAGACACTTCCGGGTAAGGTTAAATAACACCTTATCCGAAGATTTTATTCAAGAAAATGGGGTGCCTCAGGGTAGTATTCTGAGCTCTACGTTGTTCGCTATTGCGATAAATAGCATTGTTGACAATGTGCGCTTGTCTGTTCGTTCGTGCCTTTTCATGGATGACTACGCAATTTATTGCAGTTCATCGAGTCTCCACAGAGCTGAACGTCAGATATAATTAGCTGTCAACAATCTGTGGATGTGGGCATTGCGTAATGGTTTTCGCTTCTCCGCAGCCAAGACGACGATTGTCCACTTTCATAGATCACGCGGAATACAGCCAGCCCCCAATATTTTATGAACCACGTTGTTTTACCAGTCTCGGAGACCGTAAGGTTCCTGGGACTTTTATTCGATTTTAAATTAAATGGATCCCCCGCATCAAAGACCTGAAAACAAGGTGTGTTAAAGCATTGAATTTGCTCAAAGTAGTTAGCAATCGGTCCTGGGGTGCTGATAGGGAAACCTTGATGCGCCTGTCTAGGGCCCTGGTCAGATCTAAACTAGATTATGGCAGTTTTGTGTATGGCTCAGCTAGACCCTCGGCATTAAATATGCTAGATAGTGTCCACCATGCTGGCATTCGACTGGCTACTGGTGCCTTTCGTACCAGTCCAGTCGTCAGCCTCTGTGCCGATGCCGGTGAGCCACCTCTTTCTTATCGGTGGTCCTATCTTCTGGTATATTACTTGTAGAAACTGCATTGCATGCCAAATAATGTTGCTTACCGCCCTGTGTTTCATCCTCCTAACCGTGTCTTGTATGAAACTAAATGGCGTAGTACAAGGCCGGTTGGGATCAGGATGCTATCGGTTTTCGACACGTGTGGAATAATCTTGCCAAAGGCTAGCCCCACATAACCAGGTCGAGTTTCTCCCTGGAAGATAAGCCTCCCGAAATGCCATTTTGATCTTGCCAAGTTCCCTAAAGCGACCACCCCAAACTCTTGAAGCGTTCTTGAATACGGGTCCCTACGTTGTGCGCCAATTATGTTGTTCTGATATTTTACTGCCGCGATGGACGCCAATTGAAGA
>CABFVZ010007273.1:0-11713 GCA_902151445.1 Timema monikensis | reverse complement strand
AAAATCGAAATGATTACCTTCTACTTCGATACACTTTCCAATTTGTTTTATAAAAGAATTGTGAGTATTTAAAATAGTTTCACGATCAATATCTCTACAAGAAATTTTAATGCGTCCCACCATGTTTTCTGGAGTTGTCGGTACATCGTGGTATATTGTTCATTTAACTCTATAAGTAAACATATGATAATCTAGCAGACCAACTAATTGGACCATCTTTACTGATACAGCGTCCATTGTAATTTCGATCCAATACTTGAGCAGTTCTGGAAAAATGGGCAGGGGCACCATCATGCTGAATCCACATGTTCTGTTTTTTCTTGTAGATTTAAGTTTTCTAGCAGCAATGACAATCCTTGATTTAAAAAGTTTTGTGTTTGTCTCCATTTAATGTAGCGTCAGTAAAAAAAGGGGCCAGTAAATTTGTCTCCGATAAGTCCGCACCAAAGAAAAGTTCACAATCCAAGGGCGCTGTATTTCAACTTGGAGCAACCACTGTGGATTTTCTGCACTCCAATAATGTATGGTGGGTCGGTTAACTTCAGTAAGGATGAAATTTATGATGCTTCACCATTTTGAGTACACTACTCTTAGATATTCCTAAATAATTGGAAATCGCATGCTAACCTACATGAGGATTAAGAGCTACTGCAGCTAGCACTAAGATCTGATGATGTTCACTGATGACAGTTGCTTGGCGCCTTCCTTTATTCGCTTGAAAACTTCCATTTTCCACAAATTCTTTAATTACACGATACAAAGATCTACGTGATGGTCCACTTCTCTCAGGAAAAAAAATCAGCTTGCAGTAGGATAGCATAATTAACTTTTCTTTTACATTCACCATAAATTAAAATAGTCTCGATTTTTTCAGCAATGGAATAATATTCCATAGCTCACAATACATACAGTAGATTAACAATAAAATAAAATACCTCAAATTATGAAGAACCATGTATTTTGTTTAGTGTGAACGTTCGTTCATAGGGATCTACCTTTTAAATTGGTCTAATTAATATATAGACATATAAGCTAGACAAATTTAACATTTGGACCCTTATGAACCAATGTTTTTTGTTTGTGAGAGCGTTTTGCTCGTATTCTCTACATATTCTAGTAGGCAAAAGTATGAAATAAAAACAATTCCAAAAACATCAAACGTATTTCTTTAAACCATTAAAAATCATAAAAAATAAACCTCGGGTAGTAAAAGGTGTTTCAGACTAAAGTGGCTTGTTTTTTTTTCCGTAGAATATGTGTTTAATTGTAATAATGTTGACCATTACAACTAATATATTTTCTCATAATGTACAAATTAAGATTTACAACCATTCCAATACAGTTATAACCAACACGAAAAAACCAACAACAATGATCTAACAAAAGAAAACAATAGAAGTACTGCTGCCAACTATAGAGCATGAAACATTTGTAAACATTCCTTTCTCTTTATAAAATGTAGTTCTAAATTTTCTCGTAAAAACTAGTGACAGTGTTAGTAAAAAAAAATTATGCACCATAAATAAAATAAAATATTTTAATTTATCACTATTAATTTGTGCAAACAAATAGTTGATACAATAAGAGCAAGATGAATTATGTTGAGTGGATTCAGAAAGAGAATCCATGTTTGGAGTGAAAATACATTTTCAATCTTAAATTAATTTCAACACAAAATAAACTTGTGGCATCCTCGGAAATGAATTTGGCCCGTTTATAATCCAGTGTGTGCTGCCGAGAAAGATACACCTATCAAATGTGAAAAGTAATTTGATTATAAACAGCTTGTATCTAAACTAAAGTATCAATGGGTGTTCCTAAACAGACTCCTTCTGCACCCATACCTCTTCCTCATTCCCATCTCCCTATATTTAACTACTGGTAATGAGGTGTGATAATCTCAGGTGCTACCAGGGTGGGATAGCACAAGGGGAAATTATTATTTTAAATATGATAAAATATGTTATTAGGTTGTAATGTACTCTCTACCACTCTCGGCACCCTCAAAATGGGTCGCCAAAGATAATACATTCCCACGGACACGAGTTGATAGAAAACCTGTTGGTAACTCCAGATTGCACATGAGGGACACTTGGTAACGATAATTAACCTTGAGTAATCAAGTCGGTGAGTCAACAATTTATTTTTTGACCAAATTTAATATGTGTATTTAATAATTGACTGCTCCACTGACAATGAAAACAACCATATTCACAGCTAGACGTCACTTTGGGGTATAGGTTTCTGGTAGCAATTTAAGTAAGGGCTACGCCTTACCACATTCAAATTCTTATTTTATTTACACTAAACTAAGTTTGAGTATGTCGCTTGGTTAGAAATTATATCTTAATTCCAGTTATATACCGTTAATACAATATTACATTGTAAATATGTAAACGTCATAGCTTGGAACCTTTGGTTTAGATAAAAGTGTGACATAATCCAAATAATTTTTATTTGTTATTCCATCAACAGACCGACGATCACGTAATAGTTATTATTGTTAGTAATCAAGTGTTTTACCGACCATCAAATTAACTGGTTGTAATAACATAAAGGGACCCCTTCAAGAGTCTCGTATACTGACAACTGGATGGTCAATTATCAGTCTAGAATCACGTTTCGGGTGTTGGAGTCTACGCATTACACGGGAAGTGGTTCCTCCCAACCATTCTCAAAAGTCTAAATTAACTTATAATGGTGGTATAGTCTAAGCGTCGTGAGACGTCAGGGGAGCACGCGGACTGTTGAAAGGTAGAATACTGACAGTAGCGAGGAACTCTTAATCCACACAACTCTAAAACTCTACAACTTGTTCAAACTAAGTCACACACTGTCTATCTTCTAAGTAACTTCTAATATATTTTTTAATAAACGACTAAAAAGAAACCCATACAGTTATATGACACCCGCCTCGGTGGCGTAACTAGCTAACGCGCTAGTACCGTGTTGAGATAGACTGCCGAGTACGGGGAGATCGAGGTTCGAATTCCGGTCGGGTGAACTTGGGTAATTTTTCTAAATGGTTTTCCACTCTCCCTCCTCACAAATGCGAGTTCAATTCCTCTAATTCAACTTTCCCTATTCCTAACCCATTAGCGTATTTAGTACTTAAGCCGAACGGGTATTAAGACGCGGTGCTAATTAAAAAAAGTTATTTGACGTAACCTTACCTAATCCATGAAGCCATCCCTGACATATTTTCTCTGGGGGGTGGGAGGGTAGCGACATAAACGAATTAATTTCAAACTAGTTAAATCATTGTTGCTGTTCTCACCTTTATAAAAAAAAACATTTTTATTGTTGAATATTTTAGTTAGAAAATCTCAAAGCTAAACAATTTTATCTTAAAAATATTTAAAAAAAATTGAGGCTTCATACAATTGAAAAACTTTCAAATTTCTCATTTAACAAACTTCTGTTTTGTATTTACACATTAATTTTATTCTTACATCGATGAACTTGCCAAGACGTAAGTCATGTCTTGTTTGGTTTGTCGGTGACTGGAAGGTTGGGGTTCGAATCCCTGCAAGGTTCACTGAGAGCAGTGCTTCCTAAATTTGGTTTTCAACTCTTCCACTGCGCAAACGCTGATACCTTTTCTATTAGATCTACATTCCTCATATGTACATTATAAGTTCAGTTATTTGAATAATTCGCCGGGGTAGTTAGATGAGATGCACATAAAAATTGTTTTAATATATTACTACATTGTTTTAAAATACTACAAAACATTATTTGTAAAGTTTCACGTGTCTTATGAACATACTGTAGATGTATTTTTATATGTTGTAACAAATCATTGTTTATTTGAGGCGCTCACGATTGAGGCCGGTACTGTAAAACATAAAATGGGGTTTTCACTGTCGTCCACTATGCTCCAGGTCACCACTGTTTTGATCTGAAACAAAATAAAACTTATTACATAGTAAAACTGACTTTTAATTTAGGCCTACTTATAATTTTAAAATACAGCTTAGTACTAGTTTGCCTTTTTATTATCAACTTAATCCAGGGGTTTTCCACCTTGGGTAAGCTACATATTTACCAGGATGCACACACACAATTTAGTAATTACAGCCTTTTCTCTTTGCACCAAATTAATGCAACTGAACCTAAGATATAGAAAAAAAAAAAACCTTAATTATTTGAAAAAACTCCAGGCCTTTCATTAGTTGTTATCTGTAATAATTGTCATGTATTTCCATTTAAATATTAATTTTGTCATCATCACCACCACCATTGGACGTTTCCGCCTCTGTGGGTCGTCTGACACAACCTCGTCCCTTCCTGTCGATCAAGTTAAGCTTCTTCCTCTGCCACGTGTCTCCATTCCACTCCTTTAGCCTCCATATCCTCGTCCATGATCTTACAATAGGTCCTTTATCCTTCTCATTATCTTGTAGAGCTTTCTTAAGGTGTGATGGAAGGGGACACGAAAAAAAAGGGTTTTTGCAGTTTTTATGGCAAAACACTTTTGCCAAAATAAATAAAATCTTCTTCAGTACAAATATAAAGTTCAATTTTCTTCACAGGATGATATCAACAGTTGTTGAATATTTGTCATGGGCATGGTAGCATTATCTAACACACATTTAAATATATAGAAAAAGTTGTCATGAAATTTCAGGATACCCTCGACAGATATTCAACTTGTTGATATCACCATGTGAAGAAAATTAAACTCTATGTTTGTAATGAAGCAATATTTTATTTATTTTGGTCAAAAAAAACATGTTATCCTCTTCAGCGTCACTTCAAATGATATAATCTTTAAGCTATTCCTAATTTTGTCTATCCTATCTTGCCTTGTAACGTTTTCAATTCCTCTCATAAATCTCATATCTGCAGCCCGCAATCTATTTAAATATCTCCCCATCCATGTCCTGATTTCAGAGCCATCCGTCAATACTGGTTGATAATAAACATTATATACAAAGTTTTGGTCTCTTTTCCTATGTTCCATTTTGTATTCCAATTAATGTGTTTTCTCTATTTTAATGTCGAAGTTGCCAATAATTTTTTCCTAAGTAACATGTGTAGTTTGTAAATTTCTTTACTTAGCTACACGATGTATATTAATTTTTCTAGCTTGATTGATATATAAAATATATAGCTAATTATCCTTAAAGAAGTGTTTTAATCAAAATAACAAACTCATTCTTAAGTCAAGGTAATTAGTTAAAAACACAAGTACGATTAGTAAGAAGGGTCTTCTTAAATTATTATTTTATCTATTTAAAAAAAACACCCTTAAAGTATTTGTGTTTACGAATGTTTTTTAAACTAGATGTACCTACAATTATTTTGAAAAAAGTAAAAAAATAACAAACACTCTATCGGAGGTGCCATAAAAAAATACTCGGAGACGGCGCGCGTCTCGCTAAGGTCATGGTGTGGTTCTTCAGACGTGACTACTGGATTTGAGACATTTAAATACTTATATATATTTTGTTTCAAAGTACAAATTAAAAATGATGTTGTTTTATAATTAATTATTGATATGATTATTTTGGGAATTTTCGCTGCCAATAATGATTTGATATAATTCTATAAGAGATAATATACCATCTATTTATTCTAAATGTTAGAGGTGAGGCCAAAGGGAGCGCAAGTAATTTTACCATTTTTATAGATTTGAAATTTTTTGGCTAAACTAAATCAAATATCTCTCCAGTAGCAACATAGAGATTGGTTTTCTGCACATGGTAATATCAACAGATCTTGAATATCTGTCAAGGATGTCCTGGAATTTTGTCAATTTTTTTTTCTTTATTTAAAAAGTTTTGACAAAATTCCAGAACACCCTTAACAGATGTTCAAGAACTGTTGATATTAGCATGTGCAGAAAACTAAACTCCATGTTGCTACTGGATAAATATTTGATTTATTTTGGCCAAAAAATGTAACGCTATAAAAACTGTAAAATTACTCGCGCTCCCTTCTGCCACATCTTAATTAAGGAATATTAATGAGGTTACTTATACTTAGGTTAAATGCTCAGACGTTTATTTATTTGAATTATTTAGCCTGCACTTTTAAAAGCGACTGATTATATCAGAACACGAGAATTTCTATGAGCGAGAGTAAAGGAGCCTACCAGTTTTACTGATAAAGGTATTTTCACATACCTTTCAGGGTTCTTTTACATACCACAATCGACATGGGACCAATAGTTTTACTTCCCCTCCAAAGAATGTTGTGCTACGGATTTTTGCTGCTCAAGAAAAATCCATCGAATTTGGCTGGGTTTGATCTCATAAAAATCGGTCCCTGAGGTGAGACTTTAACCCAAGACCACCGAAGTTGATGACCTCGGAAGATTTTTTGCAGTGGCGCCCCCGAGAGTGAATAGGGGTTTCATAGTATAAGACACTGAAAATGTGTCGAATTTATAGGCAAATTCTAAGACAAGGTTTATGAGTGACTGGATTAAAAGGTATACTGTTTGACCATTATACAATTTAAAAGTAGAGATATAATAACTTCGATACATTATATGCCCTCCCTCAATGTATATCTTCCCCAAAAGTAAATTTCTGAGTGCGCTATTGAGTTACTTGTAAATATAGAGAGTGTTCGGAAACTTTTAGTCCAAACTGTACATATAGTTTATTTGAACCCAAATTAATATAAAATCCCTCTACACTTACATCTGTAAAACTATGCTAATACCATTAAATTGTGTTCAAAGTTTCAGCGTACAGCATCAGGAGAGCAAAGTTATGCAATACAATAGGTTGCATAGGAGATAGGCGTATGGCACTGTACACAACTCGACATCTTGGAGCACGGAAGCAGAACACACCACAATTGATAGTAAACAACACACCAGTACATCCAGAAATGCGAACACGTTTTGAGAGTCATCATTAATGATCCTGCATCACAAAAAGTGCTTCACCTCTTTACATGTGTAGTGCCACGCACCTAATTCCTATGCAACCTGTTGTACACGCATGCTTAAACAGCTTTGTTCTCCCAGCGCTGTACGTCGAAACTTTGAACACAATTTCCGAACAACCTGTATTTTAGCATCTCTTATTCCTATTCTGAACAAACTCTAACAAAACGTCACTAGACTATGAGAGTGTTTTTTTCTGTACTAGACGTCTTGCCACGCGTCAGCTACCCGTATATTTACACTAAAGTTGGTGATGAGAAAAGTAGATCTAGAGGAGATATACCCACATTTGTATGAAGGGAGAGTGAGAAACAATTTATAAGGAAAAAAAAAAACATTATAAATAGTTGAAACACGAACACTGACCTCACCGTAGCTGATGAGCCAGATAAGACGAGACTGGCGTCTTTCTCTATCCGCGTGCCAGCTATATAGTGTTGTAATATAAAGTGAAATTTGTTTTTTAACTAAAAATAAAATACCATAGCCCTTGTATTATTTTCAATAAAGTGCTTAGTAATTCAGTTATATTTTTGTCCGCGAATATGTCTCAGAAAGCTTTTAGTTTTCATTATAATAAATATTTTGCAACGCACTTCAAAATTATATCCTTTTAAAATACATGTATTTTTTTCATTTTAATTTATAGCTTAACCCACCTCAGTAGCGTAGTTAGCTAACGCGCTAGTTTTGTGTTGAGCTATACTGCCGAAGATGTGGAAATCGAGGTTCGAATTTCGGTCGGGTGAACTGTTGGTGGTTTTCCCTCCACGAAAATGCGTGTTCACTTTCTCTAAGTTAAACCTCCCTAATTCCTAGCCCGTTATCGTAATTAGTATTTAAGCGTATAGCCCGAACGGTTAGTAAGACGCGGTGCTAGAAAATAATAATTATAGCTTCAGTAATTACTTGATTCTGTATAGTTTTTAGTTTGTCGTTGATCACTATAGAGGTCACAAACACAACACTGACTGATACCGAACTAAAGATATCATAGTAAAACATACTATGTATTTATATACAGTAGAGTCCCGACTATCCTGCCTAAACAGGACCAAAAGGTGATCGTATAACCGAAATGTCGGATAATACGGAGACAAGGTGCGAGGCTGGAACGAAACAAATCAAAATTAAATGGAAGTGACGCGCTTCAGTGGCTAATGGTCTTACGCTTCAGTCTCAAGTCAGACTGGTCTGCTGATGATGGGGATATTGGCGCTCTAATACTATCCGAGTCTACTGAGGGTGTTTATTTTCAAAATGGTTTCCCACTCACTTTTTAGACAAATACGGGTATATTACCTCTAAAACGTTTTCTTTCTCATCCCTATCCCATTTGAGTAATTATCATATATGTGTATAACCTGAACAGGTAGGGAGATGCGGTGATTAAAAAAAATATGAAATTGTGAAATAGGTATGAAATAAGGTTTATTAATAAATAGCGATCCCGCACGGCGTTGCCCGTGACCGACCAAAAATTTGTTAAAAATAGTCTGATTAAAAAGCTAATTATAATTTTAAAATCCGGCTTTGAGGTACATTCGGACCCCCTTCCGTCCACCTATGTTAAAAATTTCAGATCTCTGCGTGCCGTAGATTTGTCTGGGCATCGCATACAAACAAACACACACACAGACAGACAAACACTTCCTTTTATTATTATAGCTACCCCAGAGCATAAATTATGCAATACATTACAAAACTATTACTGTACTTATTTACACAGAGCAATGGATTTTAAACTAATCAAATGCAACTTTTATTATATAGTATGCGAAATGGAAAAGTAACTGTTTAAATAAAATAATGATTAAAGTGTGTTTCCCATCTTTGCTTTTCTTCCTTGCGGCGAGGTCATGCCAGCGTATTAATGACATTACATCAATCACACGTTAAATAAAACTGAAGGTCGAATAAAACAGAAGGTCGGATAGTCGGGACTCTCTATTATTCGTGTATCTGCCAACAAGTTTTTCAACGATTTTAAAGGCTGAACATAAGAAGAGTAATTAATAATTTTTTTTAAAACTTACTTAACAATACTTCATTAATAATACCTTTATTCAAAAATAAATCCAAATAAACCCAGCGAACATTCGAACTCAAAAACTGACTCCTGGGTCAAATAAGATCAAAGTCAAATATGATACTGGGCTATCTCTCTCGGCGAAACATGTCAAAAATAAAACATTTTTGTCACGGTTCTTCACATTCTAAAATAAATGCTAAGACACAATCGTACACACTTTCCCAGAAAGTAAATTATGGTTTCAAACTAAACTTCCAAAAATAGGTTTTTAGTAAATCCGACACCTTAGCTCAGTCGATAGCGTGTATGTCTACTGAGCTAGAGACCTGCGTTTGATTTCCGGTATAGCCGGAAATTTATTTTTGGTGAAATGTGGGTTTACCCTTTCACAGTGATAAAATAACGGCCGGGGACTGGATGCTGTGCCTGTCCTAGTTTCAAGTTACATTATAGGGTATATAAATCTACGACAGGACTAGCCAGCTGATATCGTTAATTATATGGCTTGAATAAAAAAGTGACCCGGACCACAGGCTAGAAACATTAGTGGATGTAAAGTAAAATATTTTTTGTAAATTAACCTTAAGAATATTTTTCTTAGAAAAACTAGCGTATTTGTTAACCACAATAAACACTCTTCAAATACTAATTTCAAACAAAACAATTGCTTAATTCAAATTTTCAAAACACAGTTATGTAAATTACCCTCGAATTATTACTATTTAAGAAAAACATGAAAACAAATTCTTGTTATTCATAAAAACCAGTGTCTTAATTAGCTTTTCATGTGCCCTGTGCTAGATTTTATTTTTGGGCCCCTTAATTTTTTGGGGGGCTTGAGGGGGATGATGATAAAACCAAAACACTTCCTTTAGTGGCCGCATGGTCTAAGGTGTCAATCTCATGTTAGACGAGGTGACCAATGACAGGAGGAGCGAGATCAAATCCCAGTCAGTTATAAGGAATTTTTCCCTAAATGGTTTTCCACTCTTCCTAGCCACAAATGCGGCTACACTTCCTATAAAGACAACCTTCTTCATCCTTAACTCACTAGCGTAATTAGTACGTATGCGTATAACCTTAACAGATAAAAAAAAAGACGTGGTGTTAAAAAAAATGAATCGAACATGTTATAACAATTTTTTATAAATATTATTTGTGTCTATAAGAAATATACAAGATCATTCACATTTATTTATAAAGGAAAATTATTATTTTGACTGCCCTTTTTTGGATTTCATTTCAACGAATTCATTGATTACATTATATAATTAGGCCTAATATCTTTAACGATAGTATATTCAATCGAAATTGTGAAAAGATTGTAAAANAATCGTTCTCTTCCGATATTCGATCTTAAATAATACTAATTAAACAGTTTCAGCAATATTTTCAGCTTTGGTCGTTAGGTAAAAAGCGGCATAAACCACGAAATAAAAACAAACATTCGCTCCCGTCTAGGGCGCTCAAAGACCGAGCGACACCATGAAATGACCTGTCGCTAAACCGCTAAATAATTCAAAGGGCAGCCCCTTTGGTTCGGGGTCCTGATCTTGTTGCACCAGCCTAGTTACAACACCGATTAAAACTAATTCCAAGGCACCAATTTTGAACTGAATCTTAAAATGCTATTTTTAAGAAATTTCAAATTTTCTAAAACATGTTAAAACTAAACGACCCTTAAATTAATTCATATTTGAAATTAACTCATATAATATTAGGCCTATTAATCATATAAAATATTTCCCAGATCCAAATTTTGAAATAAAGAGCTAAAGCTTGTTTCAAAAAATGCAAGTTTTTTTCAAAAATCAATATTCCGTTAACTACTATTAAATGTTTTTTTTTAATAAAAACAATTTTATACAATTATTTATATTGTTAAAACTTACCAAACACCCATTTTTAACCAAATCGTTCAAATTGTTTTTAAAGTATCTACATTTTTAAAAATCGGTAATCAGTAACTACCCTCAATATTTTTTACCCAAAAACAACTATACAATTGTATTTGTAATGTAAAACACACCCCAGAGAGAGATAGATTATTATTAATTAATTAAATACCATACAATACAAATTACAAACTACGTATTACAATTTACATATTAATTTCAAGTATAGATATATTCATTATTATTACTATTCTAGAGGCATTACAGAAAATCTGGTTGTGTATAATAGATTATAGAGCTGAAGGCGTAAAATTGTAGATAAACAAGGTAAAAATATACACATTACATAACTACTGGTAGGTTGTTTCATATAATAAACTGTTTGCTATGTAAATAAGGTGTTAATCTGACACAATGAGTGTTTTTATATGGAGGGTATTATTACACCTGGATTAAAGTATACTTTTATAACTAGATGATGGTATCAAACAAATTGTGTAGTCGAGTATTACAAAATCATAGAGATCTTCTGTTTTAGTCCTATTAATACTGTTAAGACAATTAGTATTATTATTACTATTATTATTATCATCATCAGTACTAATACTAATACTAATACCTCACTTCTGGATCGTTAAGAATAATATAATATAAAGTTGATTTAAATTTGAATTTTGATAAATATCTAATATCTTGGTCCAATGAGTTTCAATTATAGATTTTAAACAAAATGTTGAGAGCCATTTTTGAAATACTGTACTTTGAATTTTTTTTAATCATTCATAAGTGGGAATCCCGTATCCCCGGATGGCGGCCGACCTTGGGTACTCACCAGTTCGATGTCGGGACTCGGAATCGTCTGTAGACGACTTAGCTTCCGGG
>CABFVZ010007272.1:0-11718 GCA_902151445.1 Timema monikensis | reverse complement strand
TACCAGGACAGAGCTAGCTCTAGACATGTTGCCAGGACAGAGCTAGCTCTAGACATGTCACCAGGACAGAGCTAGCTCTAGACATGTTGCCAGGACAGTTATATTAACTCCTCATTAGGTTAAGTTATCAAGCTCAGCGAGGAGTGAGTTGGGGGTTGAGTGAGGAACATTCTACGTTTTGGAAAACTTCATTTTAATTTTTCCCGGAAATTGTTCCAACTTTTTAAATTTAACGAATCCGGTTAAGGTCCTAAGGACCGTGCAAGGAGCCCTTCAGACAGTTGGTCCTGGTCCACAGAAATGAGACAGTTCCTCCATATGTTACCCGGCATCCTCCACTCCACTCCTGGATCACCCTCTCATCCCTTTTATTGAAATTGTAGGGGTGAGGGGAAGAGGGCACATGCGGTTCCTATTAAATGATGGGGGGACAACAGTCACTGGATAGTGTTTGTTAAAACCTGTCACTGTCTGGATAGTGTTTGTATCTCGTATTTTAATATTTTCATCACGCTCCACTTGATAGCTGTGAGTGTGGTAGAACAAGTCAAACACATGTGACGTCACTAGAATTGTTGCAATCGTTTGATGGACACTTATCAATTAATGTTTCACGTTTACCAACATCAGGGTCCCTGGGGAGGAACTGACGCCCCTGTCCATGTGTCCACAATACTCTACTCTTGGTACAGTCCACTCTCCGCATGTTTGTATTTTATGAAAATGGTACTCTCTATTTATCCTTGTCTACAAGCCTGAGAGTATTCTATGTTCCGCCATCTTGATTCTTGAGTGTGTGTATATTTATCTACCTACCCTGACGCTGTTGAAGTGCCCCCTAATGTGACAGAACGGACTAACCCGTCAAGAGGGCGCGGGACGCAACATCTCAAGTACAGTCACAATAATAAATAACACCCCCGCCCCCCTATTCTTGCTTTCCCATGAATGAATTTCTAAATATTTAACCAGCCCGTGTTCCTGCGACCAGCCTCGCATCTCCTGGCCCGTGGAGCAACAGTGGCCCAAGTCTCACGGGTCTTAGCGGTGACTATTTACCATTTGTGGATCCTCGGAGGAGCTCACTGGAAAGAACAAGATGAGTTGTCCATCAAGAGTGACGGCTGCAGCGCACATCACCTGGCGTATGAATACATTAAAGTAGATCTAGGAACATTTCTAGTTTGACATTACTAAGAGTTCACCTTCCAACGGATACTTAGTCCTGTCTTGCCCGGAGCTCTCGTGACGTGTGGGACGGTTTACAGTCCCCCCTCCCCTCATCCTTGGTTATTGAGGGGGTGTAAGGGGGCGGACGGACCGTTTGTTTTTCCATCCCAGCGAAGATTGTGTGCAGGAAGTTGGAGGTTCAATAGAGGGAGGTAGTTGGAGGTCTACGGGAATACTTGGAGGAATATACTGTAATGTTAGTGTTTTGGCCCTCTGCAGCTCTATATGTACGGTCCTCTGCAGCTCTATATGTACGGTCCTCTGCAGCTCTATATGTACGGCCCTCTGCAGCTCTATATGTACGGTCCTCTGCAGCTCTATATGTACGGTCCTCTGCAGCTCTATATGTACGGTCCTCTGCAGCTCTATATATACGGCCCTCTGCAGCTCTATATGTACGGCCCTCTGCAGCTCTATATGTACGGCCCTCTGCAGCTCTAAATGTACGGCCCTCTGCAGGGGGTAATTGGACCACCCCCAGATGTAAGAGTTAACCACTCGTTCTTGAAGTAGGTCATTTAGCCTTCACTCGACAGTTTCATCTTATCAATATATCCCGCGCAATGGGGCTTGGTCGGAAGGAATATAACCTTATCAGCTTCCAGAACATTCGAGAAGTCTTGAGGAGGCTGGCCCTCAACATTTTTGATGGCTGCTGTTTGACTCTTCATGGTCGGTGAAAGTGACGCAATAAAGATTAGGCCCTGCGCCATTTTCACTGTCAGTGTCGCCAACTTGCTTTTTACCCGCTAGATCTAGCGTTTCTTTTATAACGTGTTTTGTACTGTCTTCCTAGTTTTAAAGTAATCTATGGCCGAGATAGGAACAAGAGGGAGATTTAGTTTTTAATTATAGTCTGTACTGCTATTTCTCAATGGGCTCTTACTGTATTCTGAAGCATTATCTTAGTCGATTAAAGTGTTAAGAACACTCATTCGCAACAATATTTATACGCGTCAGTGGATTGGACAACTCAAAATGTTAGACCTTGAATTTATATCAATACCGTAATTTAATATTCACAATCAGTTAAAAACCACGCCTGAACACGGGAATCGAATCCAGGATCCTTAGTTGACCACGCCTCTCTGCTGTCCAGGATCATTCTACACTCCAAATAAGACGGTCTGTGATGAACGTGGTTACTTGGAGCTGTCATTGAAAATAATATCATTTAAATTAGACTAAACTTTTATTTTCTTTGCCAAGCGAAATTAGTTCCTACATTTCTAGTTTATCGCGTCCCTCTGGTAGAGAAACTATTGTGATCGTCGAATTGTTTGTTTGTTTGTTTGTTTGTTTGTATGTCAACGTTTCAAGACCCCCTGAAAGCGACTGTTCTTCAGACACATTGGATTAGCATATTATTGTTTGAAACCGTGAGTGGATTCTGTGGCCGGAGAAATCGCACTGGTTCAATTCCAGGTGAGACCTAGAACAATTGTATATCGGCTCTTCCTGCTACCCTGTGCCACACCCCCGTCCTGTCCACTGTTCCAGACCACCTTCTCTCACACGAGATACCCGTGTTCGATGCCCTATAGGATATTCACACAACTTTATTATTATTATCACCGCGTCTTACTACCCGTTCGTGTTATACCCACTTACGCTAATATGTAATGGTAGGGTGATTGTGAGATAAAATGGAGGACCTGCAGTTTAACGTGGGATCCGAACCACGGTGGAGGTCCTGGCATTCCCCACATTCACAAGATGTCTTGTCAGAGGTGAAGGAAGGGTTTGCCGGGACCGAGGATTGAACCCCGGACCCCCAACACAGAGGTCCGACACCTTACCCCTAGACCACCAGGTGACCCCACAGTTTTATTGAGTTATCATTTTGTCAACAGACGAACTATTGCAACCTTGAGTGCTGGGTCTGTGACAGTTCAACTATCACAACTGTCAAGACACAGTTTAGAGACGCTGGGTCCACGTGTTTGGGACCTCCCATGTTCCTCTAGCAATAATCTTGAAAACAGACTTTCTCGTTGTCAAGGCAACGCTCGTGTTGCCAAAACTTCTCTTGAGAACTATTCACGGTCCGATACGCCCGGCGCTTGGGGAGAACACTGTACAGTGCTGTTCATGAGCTCTGGGAGAACACTGTACAGTGCTGCTCATGATCTCTGGGAGAACACAGTACAGTTCTGCTCATGATCTCTGGGAGAACACTGTACAGTGCTGCTCATGTCCTGTATGTCTGTGAGCTTTAGGCCTATAATAACTATTTACAAATTTAAACCTAAAACATTTTGTTTAGTCTTGAATTCTCAATTATCCTTACAACCCAGCCTTACTTAGTGCCTACTATTATATATATTATATATATATACACACACTTATTTTGTTGTTGTTGTTGTTGTAAACAACAAAAGGCTTTCATTGTAAGTTTAATAATATTTCTGCATCAATGCATTTAAATAATCGTGAAGTAAAAATTTTAATTATGACCGACCTAACCCAATAGGAATTGTTTGGTCCGGAGAGCTTTTCAAATATACTGGATTTTTTAAAAGAAAATAAAGTAGGCATATACTGAAATTTGAAAACTCTAGTCCAGCAGACACCCTGTTACCTTTCTTTTAGAGTATCGTGTACATATCGAATACAAACCATGAAATAACATATTTTAATGTACGCAGACCAGCTATACCTGCAATACCTTCATCAGAGGTATTGAGGGTTTGGGGGGAGCGATCACGTGTCTTCTTAGAGCTGGAGAGTCGCCAAGTGACGTCATCTCGTCCGAGGAACAAGGGCGCATCTGGTGGTGGATTGTGTAATCAATCACCTGGCCACAAGGCTAGGTCTTGTGACTATCAGCGGCTGTAGAGAACTGGAGGAAGAGGGTGAGTGTAAGAACAGGAGGAAGGGGTGAGTGTGAGAACAGGAGGAAGGGGGTGAGTGTAAGAACAGGAGGAAGGGGGTGATTGTAAGAACAGGAGGAAGGGGGTGAGTGTAAGAACAGGAGGAAGATGGTGAGTGTAAGAACATAATTTCTCGCTGTACTCCCCTCTCCCCTCCTTGTCAATGATTTGGAGCAGAAGTATGAAGCGGGTGGGGAAGGGGGCCCTTGGGAACAGAGACGGGTAATATCGACACCTCCTCCCCATGCAAGGGGGTGATTAGTGACTCCTCCTTCCTGTGAGGTTGCCCAGTCCACGCAGGGAACACATTGTAATGAAATAGGTTTTCATTTAACAATAATGTTAATCAAAAGTTACCACCCTTAACATACTCATACATAGTTTCAGAACATAAAACTAACCGTATCCCCGGATGTACCGTAGGCACGGTCTGTGTCAAGTAGCTAGTATGATCACACCACGCTCATTGGCTCCTATATAATAACTATGGCCTGTAATTGGCTGCTATAAATAGCCTAGACCCACTAGTGTTTCCACCCCACCCCGTGACCCCTTTTCCCCGCGCGATTAGTTAATGATTTTGTGTGTGTGCTTATTAGTTTTTAATGTGTGCCCTAAGGGTTTTTTTGGGTGTGCACTCCATGTTTCCCTGTGGGGAGGGTAGTTTTTATCTATTGGCGGGGGAACGTGCATTCCATACATGTCAATTGACCTACTTTTCACATCCGGTTGATTTACCGTTATTTCCCCGCCCACATCCTGGGGCTGTATCATCCTTCGAGACCATGCCACCACAGTATCCTAGGGCTTGTGGGCTTAGCCCATTTGATTTGCATGTGTGCTCATTAGATTTTAATGTGTGAATAAGTGAAATCATACAATCACACTACAAAACATAGAATAAAATGTTAACTCTAAAATTAAAATATTTGGGTGATACATTTCTTATGGAGGATGTTATGTTTGTCACGTCACTTTTAACAATACATTGATGTTATTAAGTGTGTGCCACACAAGAGACGGAATGAAAACAGGAAGTGGGATTAAAAACTGCAGAGGCTGCGAATGATATTTTGTCCACACCGATAAGTTTGCTTTGTTGTGAGAAACTCTTCTTGCTCATTCAATCAAAATTATAATAACTAAAAAACTTCTTAATCATTTTAAAACCAGTGACCTTTTGCTATCACTCTAAGGTAATATGTAAACATCAACCATTTTATGACGTATCTTCCATCAGAAACTATGCAGAAGAAAGAGCCGTTCTTGTCTGTGCCTGGCCACTTACATTCACAGTACAATATTGTTAAGCTGCGCTCTTCATCAGATACAAAAGTGGAACCAGTGTTGGACGATCTATGTTCTTAGAAATCTGGTGTACCTTCACTCCAATTGTACCGTCGTTTCTCAGTCCGAAGGAATAGACTACACAGCAAAGTTATCTACTCACCATGGTCGCCCTATTTAACCAGGTACGCAACACTCCCAACGCCGCCGGTCCCACACATCCACACGTCAACACTATGAGTTTCAAACTAAGCTTCCGACTGCGTTCCCAAAGCCCGCCACCAGGCCGCTAGCATCGGCTGAGCCAGGGAAAAGTTTCCACAGATATGGAGATAGATGGAGATGCTTCGAGAATCGTCTCCTAAACCATCATTATTATGATTGATAGCCTTTGAATGAAAATAAGTTATCAAAGATTCTAATATGGAGATATACTTCAGTACGAACTTTATTCTAATAAGAGATTTGTTTAGAATGAATCAAACTAAAACTTAATGCTTGCTAATTATATAATGCTCTTAGTGATAATATTTGAGTTAAGCCATTATGAAAAGTTTTACATTTTTTATTGTGAAGGTATCTTGCACATATAGCTTGGTTTATTCAAAGGTTAGGATCGCATCTTGAGTTTGTGTTAACCTTGGGTTTTTCTCGAAGTAGTAGGATTTGATTCTTTGATTATTTTTACCTGTTATTGTTGTTGGCCCCTGGGCAACTAACTTAATTGGGACTTAAGTGTATCCATAATATTGATAGCCTCCAAATATATGTATGCAGATAACTTCAAATTTATTAAGCAAACTTGTAACGCATAGTTTTTATAGTTAGCACGAGGATCTTGAATTAAAATTTAAAGTAAAATTTAAATATTAACTTAGGCGTACCGGTACTTAAGATTTTTCTTTAACAGTGAATTTTTTTTAATATATCTAAATATCACTTTCTTGGATAAAGGTTCTACAATATGATTATTTGTTGTAATAATAACTAATGTTTAAAATTAAACTTCACATTTAGCATCTAATTTAATTTTGGTACCCCTGTCTTTTCCTATTTGGGTTGCGAGTCGCTGAGTACCAATCATTTGCTCTCGGATCATTTTGACTCTGTTCGACTCTCTTACGCTGCACTCTGATAATTCGTTTGCACCTTCAAGTTATTTAGAGTTAGAAAGGAGGTTGCAAACTACAGCACCAATGACTTGTATGCCAAGCTTCACGAATATGAAATGGCTGAGTTCTTCAGACATTCTCAAGAACATTTGCAACATGTTGACACGGGCAGCACTAAATCTGTTATAAAGAATATAAAGACAATTTTGACCCAAATTATGTTCATCCTACAGAAGACGGAACACCTTTTCCGAGCTCTTATGAAGGGGGCATTCATTATTCCCTCAACTCTGCTCAGCAAATCTATATTCCTTGTAAGATTTCTAAAAGATCTAATGCATTTGTTGGCTAGTTTAATTTTTATAAAAAATGATGGACATATTTAAACTTTTTTTAAATCTACATTAAATGTTATTTATCCATAACTGAAAGATTTTTTTCTAGCTTTTCTTGTTCAGTTTTTTGTTTTATATCTTTTTTAGCCATCAGAGTTTATACAAGAATGTAAGTACCAAATATTACTCTCAAGGTCAGCATTTGATTGTCTTGTCTTTCCACTATACCCCACGTGGCTCAATATGATCTAACTGAAATCTAACATAGATCGCTCTACCTTCATAGAGTGAAACAATTTAATAATGTGTAGGATGACCTGGTGGTCTAGGGGTAAGGTGTCAGACTTCTATGCTGGGGTCCGGGGCTCAATCCTAGGTCCCGGCACAGATTTATCTGATTACCAAACCCTTCCTTCACCTCCGACAAGTCGTGTATTAATAACAACTTGTGAATGTGTGGAATGCCAGGCCTCCGCCGTGGTTCGGATTCCCCGTTAAACTGTAGGTCCTCCATTTCATCTCACAATCACCCTACCATTACACATTAGCGTAAGTGCGTACAACCCGAACGGGTAGTAAGACGCGGTGCTAGTAATAATAATAATAATAATAATAATAATATGTATGTGTCTAAAAATATAATTACATCGATCTTAGTAAACTAATGTTTGTGATATACTTAATATTTATACACGTAGTGTATGTCAACCTGTAATAATAAATGGTTTGTCTTTCATTACTATCGATAAATAACAGTCCGAGGTTTAAAACACTTTATTCTGTATATTAATATTAATAACGAGGATCTGCCTTTGTTTTCATTTCAAGGCTGTCAAGTCATCTGACCTAAATTAGTCTTCCTGTGAATATATTGGTCCCAGGTTTGATTCCTGGCATGGAATAAAATCTATCATTGGTGAAATTACTAGACGTTGTGTCGGTTTTAGAATTACATTAGTTTGTAAGTCGTGTACCATCAGTCAGTTCAGAAAGTGCACATCAAATAACACATAGCGAAATAATAATAAGTGATGGTGTGTTTTTTCTTTTCTTTTTTGACCAGTTCTAAAATGTGGGCCAAACAATTGAAAATTGTCGTGTTTTGCGGCGCCGAGCGTCTGTGTGGCGGCGTCGCTTCACCGAGTGCATCTCCGAGACAGGCGGCGCTCCCCCTCCCTCGGATCAATACTAGCACCGTGACGTCATAACTACTCTATTATCCTCTCCAGGTATCTTACCCTCTTCTCTCTATCTTACCCTCCTCTCTGTATCTTACCCTCCTCTCTGTATCTTACTCTCCTCTCTGTATCTTACCCACGTAGCATCGCTGTTACCCTCCTCTCTGTATCTTACCCTCCTCTCTGTATCTTACCCTCCTCTCTGTATCTTACCCTCCTCTCTGTATCTTACTCTCCTCTCTGTATCTTACCCTCCTCTCTGTATCTTACTCTCCTCTCTGTATCTTACCCTCCTCTCTGTATCTTACCCTCCTCTCTGTATCTTACCCTTCTATCTGTATCTTACCCTCCTCTCTGTATCTTACCCTTCTATCTGTATCTTAACCTCTTCTCTGTATCTTACCCTCTTCTTTGTATCTTACCCTCCTCTCTGTATCTTACCCTTCTATCTGTATCTTACCCTCTTCTCTGTATCTTACCCTCCTCTCTGTATCTTACCCTCCTCTCTGTATCTTACCCTCCTCTCTGTATCTTACTCTCCTCTCTGTATCTTACCCTCCTCTCTGTATCTTACTCTCCTCTCTGTATCTTACCCTCCTCTCTGTATCTTACCCTCTTCTCTGTATCTTACCCTCCTCTGTGTATCTTACTCTCCTCTCTGTATCTTACCCTCTTCTCTGTATCTTACCCACGTAGCATCGCTGTTGTTACATATAGCATATAAAATTGAATGCATTTGTTCCAGTTCTTATATAAAACCCATCTGGGACGTAATTGAACACCTTCAATTAAAAACAATCCAAACTGTGCCACTTGCTAATTGCTATCCCTAAACCCATTACATAAAATGGCCAAGCACTTAGGCGATGTAGACTCTTGATGACGTCACAGAAGGCAGACAGTCAGTCAAGTGTTGTAATTGATGACGTAATGGCGGAGTGAAATGGTCTTGTTACTAACGACCTTCTCTCTATCGCTTCTCTACATTTCTCATTGCCCCCAACCCTCACAAACCTCAACACAGCTTCTTCTTATTCTTTTCTGGTCCGATTTCCTTCGACTTTTTTTCACTCCCAATTTCAGAGTAGAGGATCAGTTGAAGGGTTGGAATAAAGGACATTTTGAGAAATCGTTCTTTTAGATCTTTCCTCGGTGTGAGGAGAATGAGAAACGGTTTTTAGAGTCCTTTAGTTCGATATTAACAGAGTCCTCAAAGTGTAAGGATGAAGTCCTTTTTTTTATCTTTCTTGTCGAAGCCAAATGTTCTCCCAATACGTTATCCTCCGTGAAATATTAAACGTATCGCGGCCCTATCTCTGTGAGATATGTTGATAGCCTTCATAGACGTATCGTGACGCTATCTCTGGGAGATATGTTGATAGCCTTCATAGACGTATCGTGACGCTATCTCTGGGAGATATGTTGATAGCCTTCATAGACGTATCGTGACGCTATCTCTGGGAGATATGTTGATAGCCTTCATAGACGTATCGTGACGCTATCTCTGGGAGATATGTTGATAGTCTTCATAGACGTATCATGGCCCTATCTCTGGGCCCCGGGAAACTTCGCTAGCGGGACCCTCACCTTCTTGAGTCCTGTTATGTTACGTTCTACCTTCTGTGTATGTTTTAGTCTACTCGCACATTGCGATATTTATTGTATGATATGAGTACAGGAGGGCGCAGTGACATGTCCTTGTTGTTCCGCTCAATGAGCACGCTGAGCTGTCAGTAACCCTCACCTCGATTGATCGTAATCAGCGAGTGTTCCCCCCTCAGTGACCTTGAGTCATAGTTCACCTCGTCTTGTTCCACTTGTCACAATATGCTCAGCTAAGCTCTGCCCCTTGGAGCTCTTCCAGGGCGTCCACAAGTCTCCGGTTCGATCCCAGTTGCGTACTCTAAACAGTTAACTGTAAAATATAATTTGTTATCTATAACTAAAATGTTTGGTTATAGTATTCAGTTATGACCCTGGTAAGATGTAAACCATATATACTATGCTACATGTCACAGATGAACTAATTACTCTCACGTGTCTAGGAGGAGGAGGGTTGAACTTGGAGTGGAAAGCAGTTCAGTTTCCCTTGACTTAGTTCACCATGTTCTCACCAGGGGAATGGAACATGTTCTAACTATGGTCATGTTCTCTATGTTCCAGGTGGGTGATGCTCTCAGGGTCATGACGTCAGAAGGAACTTTGACATGAAGGGTCTCCGGTTCGAGACATAAGACACAAGTATTGACTCCCCGAGTACTAAGTTTTATTCTTCATCTCATCCATGAAATATAACCAGTGGCGTGGAGTGGAATGTTGCCAGGGTATCGATCAAAGTGTTGATCACTTGAGATGTATCTGTTGTCTAGTTTGGAAGCCCCAGAAATCTTTTAAAATCCACAAAATATAATATTGATACACACATGTGAGTGTGTGGTTGATTACCTTGAACTTTATTTAGCGCGAAGTAAAATATTCCTAACTAGCGGTTACCGTGACTTCGTTTCGAGTTGAGAGTCTCTGGTGTTCAATGTTGGTCAATGTTGGTCAGGGGCCAACTCACAACCGGACATGGTTGGTTATTGCCCTGGTAGGGTTGGCTCAGGGGACTCTCGGGGCCACTTTTTACGATCCTAGGTCAAGTAGTGGACGGGAACCTTAATTGGTTCTGACTTGTCCCTCTACAGGAGGACGGGGCATCACTCAGTCTTAACTCAGCCTTGGGCAAACTACGGCCCATGACGTCACTTTGTGCGGCCCACAAACAAATTTAACATTTTCCTGATTCTACTAACATGACGAATTAAACACGTGACCAAATGAGCACGCTCGTCCATAATGTTACATGTGTACAGTATTTATATCACTAATACGTGTAATTTTGTGTGGAAATAAAGTTCATTAATTAGTAAATTTAGATTTTGGTCACATGTGGCCCGCTAGAGACCTTACAGATGTACATGTGACACTCCTGTGTCCTGTGTGTTTAGTGTTAGTGTTCCTGTCCTGGATTAAGCTAGTGATAAACCTCTTGTTAGAAGCGATACTTGTGTACGACTAGATTGCCGATAAGGGGAGGTCTGATTTCGAATCCCGGTCAACTATATTGAGGGGGGATTCCTAAATGCTTTATCTCACTCACTATACGCAAATGTGGCTACATTGTCTTTTCACTCAACCTTTCTCCTCCGTACCCCAATAGTTTAGTGTGGGTATAAGCCAGATGGGTGTTAAGACGTGGCTCACACGTGACTCTCATTTGTAACTTTTGGACATAACGCTCACGAAAAGGTTAACATCCCATTTTAAGAATTGTTGTTAATGTCCGGTAATACCTGCCTGCACGGGGTGTGAAACCATCAGCACCCCTAGCGGCCGTTACGCGAGTTAGATTAGCTTCATAAACCGTTGTCCAAATATTAAACGGGCGATATAACGTGGTGTACTGCCCTGTAGGGAGGGAGGTCCGGGTGTACCAAGGCGAACCAATCATTCCTCTCACAAGCGCTGCCACAACAATTCTTCCTCTCTTTCCTGTCTATCGCCAACAAGTTGGACAGTTAGTTCCTCCAACGTCCGCTGTTGTCCAACAACGTCAAGGGATTATTTCAAGGGATATATTCGAAGCTGTGTCCATATAGAACAGTGGTTCTCGAACATTTATTATTTACCTTTAACTGTGTGCTACCTTAGGAAATTTTGA
>CABFVZ010007271.1:0-11722 GCA_902151445.1 Timema monikensis | reverse complement strand
TTTTGTGAATAGCAATTTTCCCATTTATTGCAGTAAGATCCTTTATTATCGAAAATAAGCCTAATGACAACTAACATCTAGATTCTTGTACATTATTTTTATGACATTCAATGATTTAGATATTATTTTTGTGCCTGTGCAATGTGTTATATAAAACCACGTACAACAGGTTTGTAAGATTGTGGCCTACAGACCTTTGGTTGAACCAACAAACAATCTGGTATGAGTTTTATTTTTATGAACTTCGCAGAGATAACATGATGACATTGTAAATTGGACATTGTTTAGAAAAATCTAGCGAGTGAGGTTGGTGTATCAAATTTTTACTTCTTGCTCACCAAAATTCAATTCCTAAAATTTGCTTGTGCATACCAAATACGGGCAATGTTCGGTGACATAAGTGTGAGGAGAGTTGTTTTCTCTTATGAAAAGAAAAATCCTCAAAAAGAACATGTCTTATGGATTATTTGTCATCAATCATGATATGCGTGTTCATAAAGTTGTCATTGTAAGAGTCTAGATTTTGATGACCTATAAATGATCAAAATATGACCTATAAAATTACCTGGAAATTCTAAAAAATACCTCAATTTTTTTTTCTAAGCGTCCTAAAAATATTATCAATGGGTCATAATAAATGCACATGACTAAATCAAGCATGTGCTTTATATATGCATACTAAAAATTATTCATGAAATGAAGATTTAACAGCTAAACTCTTGCATTCTTATAAACATAATTTTGATTTACATTTAATATCCGCTTCAGAAGTTATAGCTACCCCTCCCAACACAACCCTCTTCAGGCTGGTTGCAGTCTTGTCAGGAATGTGTAATATCCACTTCAAAAGTCATAGCTAAGCTCACAACGCAGCCCTCTCCGGGCTGGTTGCAGTCTCGCCAGGAATGTGTATTTTACAGCCACTCAAGATAAGAGATACAAAGTTCAATACCTATATTATCTTCTCTTTCCAACAACTGTGTGATTAAAACATTTATGCATTTATAAAATATCGATGATATTAAAATGTATACTTATTCAACATGAATGTCTTAAAATGACTTAAAAATGCCTAAAAAAAACTTAAAAATTTCGATAAATGCCTAAAATAACTAGCTAAAAGGAAGAAAATTATTACCTAAACTTCCAAAATGACAACAAATGACCAAAAAATTACCTATAGAATATACATTTCTAAAACAGGGGGATCATGAACAGAGTTTATGGGTATTGCCTGTGATGTACCAATAAAAAGGTGACATATCAAAATTTGAGCCCTGGTCATTGTACTATTGACAGCATAGCTCTATCCTGAGTTGAAGGCGGCTGCATTATTTGATAGCTAGTGATCTTAATTGATCGCTCATAAGTAACTAGCTATTTCCACACATCCATTAAAGAATCTGCCTAAGAATATGAGTGAAGAATGACCCACGGCACAGGATGACTCCTGGATAGCTTAACGGTAAAAGCAGTGGCATACTAAACCAACTGTCCAAGGTTTGATTCGTGTGGCCATTTGTTATTTTTCAATTTGAAGAATGTGATATTTACATGCGGCTACAACTATAATTAACAACTATAATAGCTTGGCTGTTTAATCCGTCAATAATTAAAGTGATGTTAACACAAGCTTTAAAGCCTGACATTTACACCATTGATGCAAATAAAAGGTTTCATATTTCTGGTATACAATAGAAACCAAGCCATTAACATTTTATATATATTCTTAATTTTCTCTTTGTAATCTTAAGGATTATAAAATTAGTTTTTTTTTTACTTAAAATGTTTATGATATATTTTTAATGCTACCTTTTAATTAATTTTAATTTTCATTGGAGCCTTTATGATCTTATGAGTTTGTCACACATGATTTTATTTACAACCATATCACACTAAGACGGTCATGCATTTTGTTAGCAGCAAGAAACAAAACCTATTACTTTTGTTCAAATGTTTAGGTGCAGAATCAGTCAAATTATTTAAATTCCCCGACTTTTCCTTCTTTTGATTAAACTTCGTTTTCTCTGAAACTAAACAATTCTCTGATACTTTTCAAAGTTTTCCCTGTCTGTAGCAACCATGCGTTAGAATAGTTAGTTCATGGCTGATTAAAAAATGTTCAGAGACAGTAAAGGAAATGTTTAGAGGCAGTAATAATAGAGTTAGTTCATGGCTGTTTAAAAATGTTTATACACAGTAATAATAGATTAGTTCATGACTGTTTGAAAATGTTTAAAGACAGTAATAATGGGGTTAATTCATGGCTGATTAAAGAATGTTTATAGACAGTAATAATGGAGTTATTTCATAACTAATTAAATAATATTTGTCGAAAGTAATAATGGAGTTAGTTCATGGCGGTTTAAAAATGTTTATAGGCAGTAATAATGGAGTTAGTTCATGGCTGTTTAAAAATGTTTATACACAGTAATAATAGATTAGTTCATGACTGTTTGAAAATGTTTAGAGGCAGTAATAATGGAGTTAGTTCATGGCTGTTTAAAAATGTTTATACACAGTAATAATAGATTAGTTCATGACTGTTTGAAAATGTTTAGAGGCAGTAATAATAGAGTTAGTTCATGGCTGTTTAAAAATGTTTATACACAGTAATAATAGATTAGTTCATGACTGTTTGAAAATGTTTAGAGGCAGTAATAATGGGGTTAGTTCATGGCTGATTAAAAATGTTTAAACACAGTAATAATAGATTAGTTCATGACTGTTTGAAAATGTTTAGAGGCAGTAATAATGGGGTTAGTTCATGGCTGATTAAAAATGTTTATAGACAGTAATAATGGGGTTAGTTCATGACTGATTAAAGAATGTTTATAAACAGTAATAATAGAGTTAGTTCATGGCTGTTAAAAATGTTTAATGACAGTAATAATAGAGTTAGTTCATGGCTGTTAAAAATGTTTAATGACAGTAATAATGGGGTTGGATCATGGCTGATTCAAAAAAAGGTTTAAAACAGTGAGAATGGGGTTGGTTCATGGCTGATTACAATTTTTTACTTTAGTAAAAAATTGTGTTTGTTCATGACTGATTCAAAAGGGTTTATTAGGTACATTAACAATGGGTTTTTTTTAAATGGCTCATTTAATTTAGTTTGGTACAGAAATTATTTTTAGTATAATAGTTACTCAAGATTATTTAATATAGTAAGAATGATGTGTGTTTATGGGAAACACTTAAAACAAAGAGGTCAATATTGATGTTAGTGCTAGGCTGGTTATCAATGTTGATCATTGGACCTTGGAACAATGACATCACTTTAGACTCAATGGAATCGTAGAGGTAGTTTACATAAGGTTAAGGTTGCTGCAAGTAAAAACGTGCACAGCATACAAGGTGTCAAACTGGCACATAAAAATCAAAGTCATGTAATTTTTGCATTCTTGCCCAAAAGTAATTCGATACAAAGCAACGGTTACCTCAAGTGCAGCAAAGTTTCTAAATTTATCTTCAAGTAGCCTTTTAAATCTCAAACTAGTAAAAGGGTTCTGCTGCTAAAACATTTGTTTAGACTAAGTTAAACAAATTATATCACTTTAAAAAAAATATATGATATGAAGAAAGGAGCTAGAGTGTTTGCATTTTCTATTGTATATTCCTGCTTTTTCCTCTTTCTCAGTACCCCAAATATGTATGTGTGAGAGCAGATCAGAGAGATGAAACCACAATTAAAAATTGATAAAAGGAGAGAAAAAGGAAAAATAAACTAAAAGTAAATTTGATGACAAAAGCCCACCTAGGGAAAGAGGAAAAATGTGGGAAGAATCCAATGCACAAAGATGACATCTTCTTCCTTTCTTCTGTCTTCTATAGTAGAAGTAGTCACACACACATTTTAACACAAATATAATAATTCGGAATTGTTGCCTTTATCAAACCAAAAAGAGAAGAGGGAATAAACTTTACACAAAGAATGAAATACTTAATTTTGAATTTGTTCGATAAAGGCAACAATCCTGAAATATTACTCAATTTGTGTTCAAATTAGTGTTTAAAAGTGTGTGTAACTACTTCCACTATTATTAGTAAACAGGGTGACCTGGTGGTCTAGGGGTAAGGTGTCAGACTTCTGTGCTGGCGGCCGGGGTTCAATCCTCGGTCCTGGCACAGATTTATCTGATTTCCAAACCCTTCCTTCACCTCTGACAAGACATCTTGTGAATGTGGGGAATGCCAGGCCTCCACCGTGGTTCGGATTCCACGTTAAACTGTAGGTCCTCCATTTCATCTCACAATCACCCTACCATTACACATTAGCGTAAGTGTGTATAACCCGAACGGGTAGTAAGACACGGTGCTAATAATAATAATAATAATAGTAAACAGAAGAAAGAAAAAATATGTCACCTTTATGTATTGGATTGTTCCCATATTTTCCCCTTAACTAGATGAGCTTTCCTAATTAAATTTACACTTATTAGTTTATTTTTCCTTTTTCTTTACTTATATCAATTTCCAATATTATAAAATGATTTAGCCATTGGACCACCTGATTCTTAAACAAACTACAATTATTACAGGCACTGAAATCCTGACATTAGTACCGGACTCCTAAAACAAGGTATAATTAACATAATATTCTGGTTATGGGTTTAAAGGGTAATATTTTAATGTATGAAAATAAGTTAAACAATAGTTATCATATTACCCGGTTCGATGGCCGCATGGTTTAACGTGCTACTCTCGCAGTATACTAAACTGTCGATGATGGGGAGAGTGAGGTTTTAATCTTAGTCAGGTGTAATGAGGGTGGTTTTTCCAAATTGGTTTTCTACTCTTCCTCCATGCAAATGTGGGTACACTTTCTATAAATATAACCTTCCTAATTCCTAAAACCATTAGCATAGTTAGTACTGTACATAAGTGTATAAACCAAATGGGTAGTAAGACATGGTGATATATAAAATAAAGTTATATTAAAAAAAAATTTTTTTATCAAATTTATTAAAACAACAACTTTAGATCTGGATAGTTTATTAAAATACTTACAAAGACAAAATAATTGCAGCGGTCCCCTTGACAGCATTCAGAGCACTTCCAATCTTGATACCAGATATAAGTGCAATATGGCATGTTTTTACTTCTTGTCTGTACACAGGTATCCTTTGTGGCACAGCGCTTTGATAGATAGTACTGTTTATCTGCTCCCTGTGACCAATATGGTGTTGCTGCGCAAAAAAAAAAAAGAAAAGGCCATATATCAGAAAATGTAAAATAAAAAGCATTCAAAACTAGTTTTTTGTCACCTACCTTAGCCCCCAGAGTGAGTCCTACTTAGGGTTAGCAATTTAACATTATATTCTTTTAAATAGACAAATGACACTTATACGCGGGAACCAAACCTGGGAAATTTGGCTTAGCATGCCAATGCTCTAACCACTGAGCTATCCAGGAATCATCCTGTGTCCAGGCGTCATTTTTCAATATAAATAATATGATATTTAGATGCGACTATAACCATAATTAATAAAATATAATAGCTTTGCTATTTAATCCATAATTGCAATATAGGGTTGTGCACACTACATGTTCGGCAGTAGTATATTAAGGAACCTCCCCATTGGTTGTGGGTTTAATCTTATTTTTCTAAAATACAAGCCTAACATTTTATTTCAAATCTAAAATCCAAATTTGAATTCTCAAATCTTAAATAATGTTTTATATCAGTAAAAACAAATTAGAATGAAAATTAAAAAGAAAAAAGATGAAATTTTGTTTGAGTTAGTAGCTCATTACATTACGCATGAGCCTTGAAAAAGGTTATATGATATTGAATATTATTTTCTTTGTTTAACTGTCATTTTATAAATAACAAAAAGGCCACTTTTGTTATTAACTAAATTATTTTTATATTTTGTTCTGTTTTTATCTAATGGAAACCATAATCATTGTTTAACATTAAGGTTTTGAGGTGTGTCAACACAAATCCATTTTTAAAGCCTTTTAAAGAAATCAATAAAACATTATAAAATCCTTTTAGAGGTGAAGTAATTTCAAAATGTCACCTGCTGCACACAGCAGTTGAAACCACCAAATAAATATAGAATACAAAGATCAACAGAGGAATAAAATCTATTAAAATAAATCTCAGTTCGAGACAAGAAACACTACAAGAGTAAGAGCCGGTTGGCAGTGAGAGATTCGCCGAAGGTATAATTTGTTCGCCAATGAATAGTTAAGTGAATAGGGGCATACCTATGGCCCTTCACTAAGATGTGATACTAACTAAGAGGAACAACCCAAAGTCCACAAACAATAGGGGGACGGTTGAAAGATTTAAAGATAAGAAATAGTAATCTTAGATAATAAAATATACTTTGGCAAATATATTTTGAGGCAAGTGCTTAACATATTTAGTCATTTAGGGACCTCCTACTTTTGAATGAGTTGTTTGTGTGACAGGATAGTTTCTACTAGTTCTCTGTATCGTTCAGATTAATGTACTTAAAATATAATCACAGAGAAACAGATATTCATGATCCAAGCCAAGGGCGAGGACTTGAGAAGATCAGGTGGACAGATGAGGTGACAAGTGAAGTAATCCTAAGAAGAGTGTGTGAGAAAAGAACCATTTTGGATGTGATTCTTCGGTGCAAAGCAAACTTATACGAACAAATCCTTAGGGGGAACTGTCTTCTGCAGGATGTCATAGAAGGCATGGTTGAGGGAAAGAAGAGCTTCGATAGAGGACAGGATGCTTTGAGGTATAAGTTCACTGACAAGAGGAATGGACCCGCTGTGAGACAGAAAACCTAATAATGATACATAATAAACTGGTGTCATTATTAACCTTACCAAAACAAATTTAAGCCTGTGAATTATATGAAACAAAAAAAAATTAAAACAAAACCACTTAATTATGACTTTTTAAAGAAATAAATATACCCTAGTTTTTCTAGTAATGTATAAGAAAATAATTTAAGTTAAATCAATTTATTTCACAACATTAAAAACAATCAAATTCCCAAACACATCATTATAATTGTTAAAAATAAGTTAGGTAGGACTTTTTTTTCAACATACTTCCCCAACGAATCTCGGATAAGCACACATCTTCTCCGTATTCACACGTTCTTATTGTATTCAAGCACTTTCCTGTATTGTGGTCTTGATTTGTACACACGTAACATTCTAAGCTGTTACCTAGAAAATAAAAATGTATATGATTTTTTCAAATCATTAATTAATAATATACATTCTACAAAAGAATGATGCTGTAAAACAAATCTGAATGGAGTTAAATTCAGTAAAAATGTACCGACTCAAGCTTCAAAATAAAAACATATAGTATTATAGCAATATTTTATAATTTTTTATTATTTAGGATAGAAATTTGTAATTTGGATTGACAAATTTATTAAAATATAAATTCACATTGCCAAAGGATCTTCACATGAAATAATCTATAGTGGAGGATTTTACTACAGTAAATGTGTTATTTACAGTTAATAGATGATATAATAGTCATTTCTGAAGGGGTTATAAATTTTCATGAAGAGAAAGAGTGGAAAACCATTTAAGAAAAACACCCTCAGTGCACCCAACCGTGATGTGAACCCTATTCTACCTATCAGCAATTTAGTCCAACGTGAAAGTGTTGTCTTCAACTATGCAGCCACCGAAGTAGGTTAAACTAAATAAATATTGATGTAAAAAAACTTAATAATTAAACCACTATAAAAAAAAGTAGTCTATTTAACAAACAATTACCTGCTTCAGTGGCCGCATGTTCTAAGGTGTCACCCTCGCAATAGACTGAACTACCAATGACGGAGCTAGCGAGGTTTGAATCCTGGTCAGGTGTATTGAGGTTTATTTTTCCCGAATTGTTTTCCACTCTCCTTCCATCTCTGAAGGAGCTCTAAACTGCGGTGGTTCAAATGAACCATAAAGAGATAGTCAACAGGAGGGTTCATAGATAGATATTCTAATGGCAATAAGAATAAACATACAATAAATTAAATAAGTTATTTGACTACCCTATTTTTTTACCAAAATATTATTTCTTAAAAGAAAAAAGTTAAAATTAATTCAAAGTAGCCATTATAGAAATTAATCCATGGATCTCCTTCGTGAATTATTTTACTATTGATACACATAGCCTAACAAGAATAGCAAGTCATCACCCGAGAATGCAAGTGTTCTATATCCAATTTTCCACTTTTGTGTAAAAGAGCACTGAAGTTTGACCATGTGTTTGACCTATGTTACTAGATGACAACTCAAGTTTGTATCTTCTTAAGTAATTATATAGTAGTCTCAATTCCACTGTTGGTGAACCTTTTGCATTCTAAATAGATGTAAGCATCAAATATCTCAAATTTAACACTTTTGTAGCTAGAACACTTGCATTCTCGGGTGATGAAGTTTCCAATTACAACAAAATTAATATTGTTATAAAACTGTATAGATAAGCAGGTCCCTAATTATTATTTTAGTACCACCTCTTTATACATGTTCAGGTTATACACATATATTATTATGCTAATGTGTTAGGGATGAGGAAAGTTTAATTAATAAAAAGTGTTTCCACATTTGCGTAGAATGAGTGGAAAATCAAAATGGAAAAACCTCCCTCAAGACACCCGACCAGGATTCGGATCACAATCTCCTGCCATCACCAGTTTAGTATAACAGAGACGCATTAGGCCATGCAGGCACCGGAGCAGGTCTAGTTACGAAATTAAAACAAACCTCCGATAAATCAAAGAATACCATAAATATGTAAACGACTGTAATTGTCACAACATGTCACAAAAAGTAGTTTAATTAGCATTTGTTAACATTTTATAATTATAAATGATCCCACCCTAACACAACCTAACTTAACCTAACATGCGCCAACAAGATTTTCTTGAAATATTGTGGCTCTGAAATGTATAGCACTAAAAGAGGCTACTGTGGCCTATTGATGAACACACCAATTTGATTTGTGGTTCTATTCCATACCTTGTCATAAAAAATATGTTAAGAAACATAAATTAAGTTTTAGCAATAGGCTATACAAATTAGTTTTTAATTTAGTGACAATAAAAGTTGGGTTGAGGGTAGTTTACATATATTTTTCAAGTATATTCGTTTCTGATTTTAAAGAAAAGCTATTGCTCATATACTTTTTCTCTGTTATATTAATTTATTTATAATATTTCATTGCTAGCATTATTATTACATACCCAAGAAAATGTCAAAGTGAATAGGTCTGATATCTATCAAGTTTGATAATACAGGTTGAAAAATGACTAAGTACTAAGAAGAGTGGGTGAGAAGAGAACCATTTTGGATGTGATTCTTTGGTACAAAGCAAACTGGATCTTACACATCCTTAGGAGGAACTGCCTTCTGTATGATGTCATAGAAATATCAAGGTTGAGGGAAAGAGGCTAGGATATAGGCTAGTGTGCAATGTCCTGAAGAACAGTTCATTACTTTTAACTATCGTCTCATTATTTGCATAAACCAATCATTGAGTTACCTGGCTTACTTTATTTAATATTAATGTGTTCTCATTAATATGTGTTATAACCCATTTTTTTTCAGTAACTAGGCCCTAATGTAATGATTTATGACCAATATTTGTAATTTGGCGTAACAAATTTATTAAAATGTAAATTCACAATGCCAAAGACGCTTCCCATGAAGTCATTTGTATTTGAGCATTTACTGGAGTATATTTGTAATTACTATATGCTTAAGCCATTTCTGAATGAGTAGAATATTATTAAAAAAGAAGGTTACGAGTCGAAGACGTGGTGTACTGACTCCACAGACAAAGTATAACCATATTATCCGCTTAACTTTCTCTTTCATACCCCCCTAATTAAGCTAATAAGCTAAAATCTGTGCTAATATATAGGTTTATTAAAGTGTGGTAGTTTACAATGTTTTAAACAGTCATGATTTAGCCAGAAATTAAGTAATAAAAACATTAATGAGCATAAATAGTAAAACCGTTGTTAGGCTGGATTTATATTCATGCGTAATGCATAAATGATATGTAGTAAATAGTGTATATGCACACTAAGACTTTGTCTGGGCGCTTGTCATACATCACTGACCAATGCACTCCTTATTGAAGCAAGGGAGCTTCCTTTATTTCTTAGGCGCTGTCTGTTGGCAGATAACTTTTTTTTATTAAAGATTGATCAACCTCAATTTATCTGCAAGGCAGACTCCGTATCCTTATATATTATGTTTAGACTAAACCAAGGCACAAAATTTCTGGTCTTGAGAGCCTCCTTGGCGGCTAAACATTTTGAGTCAGATGATCTAATTTTTTTTAATGTGTTTCAATCACACCCAAACTATACTGTCAAGATTCATGTGTCTCAAACTAGCGTGTGACAATGCCTTGGTAAGCAAATCTCTTCATGTACTTGAATCCAAGCCTGTTTAATGATAAAGTGGATCTTATGTTAGCAGAGTGGGCAGAATTCAAACTTTTGTTTCCTTCACTGACTTTGAATCAGACGTTGGAGAGGATTCATAGTGAAGTGTTCAACAAGATTCCCCAATTTGCTCCAGATTCTTACATTTTGTGCTGTTCTACCAGTGAAAGGGGCTTCAACTGCCATAATAGACTCAAGACAACCTACAGGAACTCTTTCAGATTAAGAAACTGGATGATTTGCTCAGAATTTCTGTAAATGGACACTCCCTGTCAGAGTTTGACCCAACAGCTGTGATTGACAAGTCGTACTTAAGTGCAGAAAGGCTGTGGTACAAAAAAAAACATACAGGCCTAGCTAGTGCCATTGAAGAAATAAAAAGATAAATATATAGTAAATAGTGTAAAGTTGATTTAACTTCTTACACTTATGCATGTAGGTTAGTACAGTAGCCCCATGGCTTCTTTGGTGCTTCCTGACAGCTCACAGCTGATGGCTTTGAAACGTTACCAGACCAAATTATGTATCCCTACGCCGAACCAAATGATCTGCAAAAACATGCTCTTAGCAGCTGTCACTTCTGACAGTCAAAATTTGGGTATATACCTAAATGTTGACTGCCAGAAGTCAGCTGTGAGCTGTCAGTCAGCACCAAAGAAGCCATGGGGCTACTGTAGCTAGATAATCATTGGGTTTGAGACGTTTCAGCCAATTAGAGCGAGGAGAAGATATAGCCAATTAAACGCCAGTATGGACAGGCAGACAAAAATAATTAGCTTCTATGGGGCTTATTATTCTTTTATAAAATGGCTTGTGGTACAGTAGGTCTAACTTGTTATTCACAAATTTTCTTTGTTTTAGTGTCAATTGGTATGATTGAAAAAAATTAGATATATTACATTTTCCCATTGTTATTGAGCAGGGTAAACATACCATTAGTTGACGAACTTGACTTTAAAGTCATAAAATAAGGCTATACACATTATTAGATCAATTCTGATTGGTTCCAGCTGTTCATGGGACACCAATCACAAAACAAATGAGGTTAAGGCTGTGCAAGAGTGAAAATATTTTATTTTATTTTCTTATTTTTATGATTGTGAGCCTTTTTAATAGAATAAAAATATTAAAATAAGTAATAATAGAGCCAAATTGTTATGTATTTTTTGTTTAAATAGTTATAATGCTTAATTTAACTTAATAATACTAATTCGTATCCAAGTATGAAGAAATACAAGCAAAAGCCTTAATTTTTTTTGTGGATGTACGGATAGTATAGCACTATATGGTAAGCATATTTTAGGCACGGTCTGTAC
>CABFVZ010007270.1:0-11729 GCA_902151445.1 Timema monikensis | reverse complement strand
AGAGTGTGTATGTAAGTGGTAATTTTAATAATCAAAACCTTGAATATTCCGTGGGCATTTTCATTCTTGTTTGGTCAGCAGCCTACCCCAATATCTCTAATAGAACTCGTGGTTCACACTTTCACGTGTGAACGGCCTGTGACCCTCCCAGGTCAAGTGCGTCCCACGTTACAATACCTTTCCTATATCCTAGTTGTTCTGTTGAAAGCTTGTTCTTGCCTCGTTGTTGTTTGTTCTCTTGTTCATTACACATATTAACCATTTGGTTACTGGAAGCGTACTGATTTTGGTTATAATCACTGGTTAATAAAGAAGAAGGTTTGATGCCAGGTTATTCAAGGTTTATTAATTGATGACTGAAATCTTTGTTAATAAACATAACAAGCTTACAGGTTGACATTACAGTTACAAAAATGATCCACAAGCAACTATCTCTGATAGAAGTGTTTTGCTAGAGGTGAGACTGACCTGAACTGAATTACGGAACTGAGTGTTCACAAAAAAGTAAATGTCTTTTGACCTAAGCTGCCACCCGCCTCGGTGGCGTAGTTGGCTAACGCGCTTGTCACGTTGAGCCCGACTGCTGAGGACGGGGAGATCGAGGTTCGAATCTCGGTCGGGTGAACTNGGGGTGGTTTTTCCTAAATGGTTTTCCACTCTCCCTTCACGCAAATGTGGGTTCACTTTCTCTAACTCAACCTTCCCAATTCCTAATCCATTAGCGTAATTGGTACTTAAAGCTTATAACCCGAACGGGTAGTAAGATGCGGTGCTAAATAATATTATTATTATTATTATTATAACTAAGCTGCCACTCACAAGACCGCGTGACCTGCCCTCTAGCGCCACACCTGGCAGGTTCAGTGTTCAACAGCGAGGGTGACAGTAGAGTGACGTCATACTCTACAACTCAATTTTTGAACCGCGCGCAGCGCAGTTTGCCCGTTCCTCCTCCCCCTTCTTGCCGTGAGCGGTTGGCTGCGCACGGCCTCGTTGCTTCTGGCGCGTCGGTTTGCGTGATTCGTCCTATCTGGTTTTGAACTCATGTCCATGCGCGTCGGCCGTTCACGAGCCGTTGGCTCTCGGTTCTGGGCTTGTGGAGAGCTAGTCGGGGATTGCGATGTTATCACGTGCGGGAATGGAGATGGGGTTTCTTTCTATATACAGTTGTGTAACTGAACCAACCAAGGGGCTAGAATTAGAGTCCTGAATAAAGACTTGTGTGACAACGTCCTGAGTGACTTTCTTCGAACAACCCCTTCATAACGACTCGTCGTCTGGTGCGCGAACCCCTAATATCGACACCGGTGAGAACGGGGGCCGACACATTGTCTCACACAGCGTCGGAAGGGTCCCCGAGAGGTGTGGGCACACTATAGACCCATTAGCATCCACTTAGTGAAGTTCTTGCATACCTCCCACATATAGTGAAACGTATTAAATGCATAAAATTGATTTGTTTATCTTCTTATACGTTATGTATGGAGTGGAGTATAATAAATACACGCTCCAGACATAGAATACATAAACATTCATATGGTTTGAATATTGATAGCAGACTTTAGATACCGTACACCAGAGGTCGGCAACTTTCTTAGACCTTTATAAACTTTAAGACTTGTAAAAGGTCCCGCGATCACCCTTCGTTCACTCTACTTTAAATATTTTTTTCTGTACATATTTGTTTTATTTTCTAAAATAAATCTGGCTCAAAAACTTATTGCCCTACCCTTGTAGAAGTAAATATAGTATATATAAAATGTTTATTTTAATTTTAAACTATTTAATTTTCTTTTAACACTATCAATAACTATGACCTATTAAGTTTTTGCTTTTTTTACACTCAAATTTTATTTGCGAGATTATCAGACTCAAAAGATCGGCTTTAATAACAATGTAGACTGTAGGTCAGGGACGAATCCTTCATGCATTTTTAGCATAAGCTGCATGCTTAAAGACATAAGAGTATTTTTTACAATCCTAGTAATATTATTGCTTTGATGGGAAAGTTACCTCAGCCGCGCTTCCGAGCATTTGGTAGCATCACGCCTGACTCTTTATGCTAACCGCAGTGATGCATGTGGGGGCATGAATGCTACCAGGACTAGGCTACACTTAATTTCATAGCCGAGACAACTACAGGTCTTAAGCCCCGTATACATTGGGCGAGCCGAGTCTGTAAGGTAACAGATTCGTCTAAGTGGGACGGGCCCACGAGCGCGCTACAAACCATTCGTAGTGATCCGCCAGTTGTCGGTTTTTCCAACGAACACATAGGTATTCGTCAGTCTAGTTTGGACGTGTTTGTTACGTGCTCGCAAGCATGGAGAACCTGTCTGAAGAATTTGTATATCAGTTGATAGAATATTAGAACTGTTAAAAACTGTTATAAAAAGAATCTTAAGGATATCGCCACATTAGCAGGACAAGCAGAAGATGTTTGCAAACGAAAATTAATCAGTTTGCTGGCATCTTATCGACGAGAGTTATCCAAGGGGGAACCGGATCGTTTGTTTATACAATTGAGTACGCCACCATCACCGAAACTTTCATTGATTGTTTTATTAAATAGCATAGCTCCACTGCACATAATTAAGGCTAAGGCTTCGTTATTAGACATTTAGTAGAGTTAAGATAGCTAACTAAATTAAAGTATAGTGCACTCTCGTAAATGCCGAATTGAACTGAGATCGTTTTTACGTCGCTTGCTCGTTTCACCAGTGGTTAGGTGAATGATTGCGACGTGCTGGTTCCACGTCCAAACTGACGAGCATTACATTACATAGAGAAAAGATTTATCTTCACTCTCTCTCTGATACTGGTTGCCAAACCTTCTAGCTTTTGGTTTTTGGGAAGTGAGGGGGGAAGTGGGATAGTTTACTTAGAAATTCCTCATTGTTAACAATGCAGCATGGAGAGGTTGGAGGGTTCAATTGACAGGTAAAAACATTTCCTATAGGTGTAGAGCCTTTTCTAGAAACATTAACCATTTCCACAATTGTATTTTTTTCCATATTGAAGTCTATTAACTTTTTCTATTCCCCGTGTAATTATGTTTAAAACAATTTTATGACTAAAGCTTTTTCTCCTCATAATTAATAAATAAACAAATATATTACAACAGGCATTTTATTCTAAATACTATGAATTACATTCTTACTTGTTCTTAATCAGAAAATTAAGAAGCTCACTATCAATATCAACCAAAGTTTTAATTATCTTTAAGGTAGGTATTTCATTGTCACGGTAAAGTAAATGTACCTTTCTGCAAATTTCTGCTTGAGTAAAAGTGTCATATTCATCCAAACGCTTCATTTGAGTGCAGTTATTTCCTTTTTTGATTGGTGTCAGTAACTTTCCCTTAGTTTTAAATTCTGGTTTAATAGAAATTACTAACTTATAAGACACACCTGTAGCTTCTGCAGTCTGTATTGCCGCTTGATTTACTGAACAAGTTTCATCTTAACAAAAATAGGTGCAGACTCTTAATACTACTACTTAATATTTTCCTCTTGGAATGTAATTGTTTGTAACAAGCCAGAGATTCCATAATATGTGTTAAGGTATATTTTAACTGTTAACAATACACTATTATTCAAATAAATATATTAATATGCACATAAATCTATAATTCCACAACCTAATGGCAAAAAAAAACCCACACAATCAACACATACAAAATCTTAACGTGATCAATAATAAATAATTTTCTACACATAGTACTAATAAAATATGAGTGTGTATTTAGTTAATGTTTTTGAGCTAGCCATTAGGAACACGAGACTCAGACTACTGTAACTTAACGTCTGTGCTGGAAAAAGAATAACCAACTACTGGCAACAACGACAGACCAGCATTGCCAAATTGTATATACATTCGAAGGAAGACTGATCATGGAAAACGAAAGAATGACAATGTTTTTGCTCAGTAGTAAGCATGCAGTTCCCTCAGCAATGAAATTAGGTGTGGAGGGGTGGTGAGGCGCAGGCATGCCTTCCTCATATAATATGCCTATTGAAAGTTATAGTTGTGTTATGCATTGTGTTAGAGAGAGAAAGTATATGGGTCTTAATTAAACTTTGAAGTCTCCGAATTCCGGGCGTTTTCCAACCTCGTAATCCTGAAATTACGAAGTGGTTATTTTCAAAATTTAACTACAAAACATACATGAAATATTGCATTTTTCAACATGTAATTTCAGAATTTCCCGGACCTCCGTTTCATAAGCCCTTCACGAATCTATGCCTAGATTCTGAGGTCAGAATTCTCAATCACGATTTACCTGTTACCAACCTCTGCTGCGCACTTTTTATTGATATTAATATAGTTATAATGGCAACTCTGCAAAGTTTGTGCTTTTGGCCACCTCTATTCTTACGTCTTGTATCTTTAGCTAGGAGTATTATTCGTTCGTTGGTCTAATTACTGGTTAAACGTCTCATTCAATTATTGATTAAATATCCTATTTTACACTATGTCAATGCGTGTGTGATTTTGTTTCATGGCCTATTGATCCTATAAGGGTTTGGGCCCAGAAAATATCAGTGTTTATTAATATGTGTAATTGCATGATTCGTGGAAAACGGTGTTCCGGTGACCATCTGTGTTGATCAAGTTCAACATGGTGGCAGCGTCAGTATCATATATGCATCCAGGATTAAAGCCTATTATGGTCTCGAAAACTGGTTGTATCAACTGGAGAAGCTTTTGTAAATGAATTCCGTGTTAGAAATGCTGACTGTTGATCCACTGGATGAATTGGTGGATACAAAAGTTAAAAACAGCTTTTTGATTAAATATTCTAAGGCCAAGTATTTGTTGTACAATGCGTGGCTAGTAAACGTTTTGGAGCAAATAAAAAATGCAGCTACCGCTAAAGAAATGATAACGTTTTTGAAGTCAACATATGTTAAAAGGGGCATAATGAATCGTATTGAACTTCAGAAAAATGAAGAAATATTTATTTTGTATGCAAATAAAGCTTGAATGAGTTTATCATCAAATTTGATAAAACAGTGGATGAATTGAGGAATTCTGGAGGTACTGTTTAAGAACAAGAGTATATTACTCACCTGCTGGCAGCTATGCTTGAGAGATATTTATGAGTTGTGGCGCCTATTAACATTTTATTTATGTTTAATACAAGTCAGTTACTTTAGACGTTGTAAAAAATAAGTTATCAGAAGATGAACCTATTTTTAAAATTCGTAACGCAAGTGTTTTAAGTGCACAAAGCCATACTTTTATCGGTTATAAAAACAAGTTTAAAAAGGATCGTGAAAATACGTTTTGTAGAATAGGGAGATGCAACCTAAATTATTTGTCGGTAAATGTAGTCAGAAAGAACACAACCATTATCAATGTCCAAATAGGAACCATTTGGCCGCAAACTAAGTTTGCCCATGGCCCGATGTCTGCTCAGGGTGGGCCTGGGCACATATTCCACTTCAGTTAAAGATAATGTAACTGACTGTTGCTACCCAGTTGATAGTTCCTCTGTGTAAAGATAAACAATACCCTGTATTTTATTTCGTGTCGATTTGGTCTCTATCCAAATTAGAGTCTGCATATCATATTAGTTGGTTCAACTCTTGTCTAGTAGACCCTCCAAGATTCAGTTTATTATATTTTGATGTATTTAAGTTAGGAAATATTTGTTTCACTTCTGTCCAATCACTTTGCAGTGGTTCTTGCACCTTGTGCGCTAATATGGACGTGATGACTGCAATGTATGGCCTCCTGTGGGTGGCCTAATATAATAGTGATCCTATTGCCCTTCTATAGGCGTCGTTTGACTGCATCGGTTTCTCGATTTTCCTTCTTTTCCAGTAACCAAGATCAATTGGAATGTTTAATAATCTGATGCCTCCTTCAGTTTCAATTTAATGTAGTCAGTCTGATGTGCGTAGAAAATACCATCTTCATCACGTTCAAACTGCATTCCGAGGTGGTGTTTCAGTTCCCCGAGATTCTTTACTAGAACATGTTTTGGTAGACTACACTCCATATTATTCAGTGGCACATTTATTACACTGTTATATCCTCCACATAAATTATTAGGTAGATCCAATCCTGGTTTACTTGCTTTGTGTACAAGCATGGATCATTGACACTTCTCATAAAACCATCTTTCTCAAGAACATGGTTTAATTTTTTGTTCCATTCTCTAGCATCTTGCTTAAGCCCATAAATGATCGTATTGAATTTACAAACACAATTATCTTCAATATTTGTTTATCCTTCTGGTGGTCACACATACACTTCATTTTCCAAGTCACCATTGAGATATGCTGTCTCGATGTCATAATGATGTACTTTCATTCTTCTCTTCCCAGCGATTGTAAGTAGTTTTCTTGGCGTAAATCCGTTTTACCACTGGTGCAAATACTTCAACGTAATCACAGTCATGCTTTTGTGTAAAACCTTGTGCCACAAGATGAGCTATGAAACCGTTCACTTTGCCCTGGTTATCACGCTTCAGTTTATGCACCCACTTGCTACCGATTACTGTATTATCTGGAGATAGGCAGGTGGGTTCCCATGTGTTATTTTTCCTCCGTGGATTCAATTTTTTCTATCCAGTGCTTTATTCCACTGCGTTGAATGAATACTATTCACTGCCACGTTTCTGGATTTGGGGTTCTACAATAAGGTGGGTTGCTAGTGAGCGCAAGTTTAGTGCATTAATTTTGCAGTTTTTATAGCACAAACATTTTTTGGCCAAAACAAATAAAATATTTCTTCTATAGAATCATAGAGTTTTGTTTTATTCACGTGCTAATCTCAACAGTTGTTGAATATCTGTGATGAGCATGGCAGCATTTGGTGACAAACTTTTTAAATAAAGAGAAAATTTTGTCGCCAAATGCCGCCATGCTCATGACAGATATTAAACAACTGTTGAGATTAGCATGTGCAGAAAACAAAACTATATGTTTCTATAGAAGAAATATTTGATTTATTTTGGCCAAAATATGTTTGTGCTATAAAAACTGCAAATATACTGCCCTAAACTCACGCTCACTAGCATTCCACCTTAAGTATGGTTAATTTGTTTACTATTTCCAGTAATCTGATGAGTGGCATTCCTTTGTTAGCTCACTGTAGACGTCTTAGTAATGATTGTTCCTCTGGTCTGACGAGATCTTCTCCTTCAGGTAGTAATTAGGGTAGATTTGTCGGATTCTTCTGATTATAGTATAATCACTGCAGAATCTTTATCTTTTTCATTCTTTTTCGGCCTGGCATTGAACTGGATGTTCATTTGTAATTTTGATTTCGTACTCCATGCTTAGTTTCTTTCTGACCCATGGAATTTATTCTCAATTAATTTTACATCATGGCTGACTCGTATTACGTTACTATCAACGTCGAGTAATCTGTACGCCTTAGAACCTTCCTCATAGCAAATAAATATAATTTTTATTGCCTTGTCGTCAAGTTTCTGTCGCTCTTCCCTATGTGTATTCACATATACTGTACTGCCGAATGTCCTAATATACTAAAAGTTTGGCTTTCTTCCGTGCCATCTTTCATATGAAGTGACTGCACTAGCTTTAGTAGGAAGTTTGTTCTGCAAATGATTTGCGTTATGTACTGCCTCACCCCAAAATTGATTTGGGAGTTTTGTATCAATCAGCATACAACGTGTCATCTCCAATAACGATATATTCTTACTTGCAGAAGTTCCGTTCTTCTCAGGAGTATCATAATTAATTATATAAGTACAAGCATTATCATTTGAATAAGTTTGAACAGTAAATAGAAATCTTAAAGATTATTAAGATAGCCGTAGAGTTGGTGAAAAGATTTTCATTATGAATTAGAATGCTTGAAGCAAAAAACAATATCATAGTTAAAATATGGCTTTAACTCAAGACAATTTCATTAGAAGAGAACAATAATACCTAAATCAATCATTTCCTCACCTAACCAGTTTGTAAAATACGTGATCTTCGACAAAACAAAATACCCATTACGAAATTCATATCTACCTCAATAAGTTACAACATGAGTCCTTGAAAATTTCATTATTCCTTATACTTCTATACATATTCCCATTATACACTAAGATCTTGCAAAATCGTACCATCGTATGGCCAATAGACATTCCTCAGAATAAACACTTTAACTACAGGTGAAATTTGTCTATATTTTATTTTTTTAAACTGTCAAAAATTCTCGTTAAAGAAATCTTAGTCCCAAAATTACCAATAATAACTGTCATAATAATATCTATTCAGTCTCACAATTAGGTTGAGAAATATCTCTACAAACTAGTCGATAGTCTCAAAAAATAAATAAAGTATCGATATCCACATAACTTAACTATCGATTTCCATGAAGTATCAAGATCCATATAAATTTATTGACCCAAAGTTTAACACTGATCAAAATCTACATATATCATAAGTCCCTCGTTACAACGTTAATATTATGAAGCCGAAAGAGAATTTTGAAAAGTTAAAAGGTAAATAAAAATTAATGACCAGAAAAAAAATTAAGCCAAAAGAGAATTTAGATCTTACATTTTAACAATCCCGAAGCCTTATCTTCCAATACCTTCGTCCAAGCTAAATCCAAGAGTGGTCCTACATAACCTCACCGGACATATATATACAAACCCCCAGAGAACATTGGAGAACGGAATAAAAGGTGGGGGTAAACATATGGATCACCAAAGGGGGGAACGCGCAGGACAACAGAAACCTCTACCATATACTCCAAATATCCCGACGTTTCGAGACCGTAAAAGAACATCTCTTCGCATCTTAAACTCTTTGGACTGTCCATGTTTGTGTGGTGCACTCTGGTGGTCGTCGATCGAAACTTGAGAGCAGCGGCTAGTTTTCCTCGCGGCGTGTTTATGTTTTATTCCCGACTAGTAGTTCTAGACGCAAGGCCGGTAAAACTGTTTAATCCATATTCACTGGTGTGAATCTGACACGTTGTAAACCATTTAAAAGAGGCTCATTAAGCTCTTTGCAATCTTGTAATATTTGGTGATTTAAACTTCTGATCCTAATTTGGTTTGATCTTAATTACTGTGGTGAATTAGATAGAAGCTTGTATATCATTTAGAAAAGTTTCCTTAAATAATAGCAACAATTTTCTTTATTGCATTGGTATCTTCTAGTTAAGTTTATATTATATTATTATCTACCTTGAAAGTTTGAAACGTACTGGACATGTAATAAACTGCCATGTTTTATTTGTTTTCAAACACACTCCAGTAAGACCTGTAAGGCCATGCAACTGGTTGTTTTAACACGGTTTGTTACTTTGAATAAATAATTTAAATATTTCTTTAAACTGCAAATGATTTACTTTTTCATATTGTTATTCCCATATATATCATCCTCCTCCTTTTTAGTCTATTATGGCCGTAACTAAATAGTAAAGGAGTGGGGTGGTACAACAAAAATTGCCTTTTAGTTCTGATATACCTGTATATATCACATTTGTAACTGAAATATTTTGTGTTTGGTTTGTCCCATTATCACAACACAGTACACCGTTATCCATCCTTTTGGAGGTCATAGTTTTTCCATCGGAGATGAGCACCTTTCTCTCACATCCAGATGTAGTTCATTAGAGGATTCCCTCTTGTTGTACATGTGAATGGTAGCGCCAGAGTCTACATAATACGCATAGGTGTCACTTTTCAAATTAACAGTGAAACAAATAGTATGTGAATAAATATGTTTATCTGGCCTAGCCGTACTAGCTATGTTAACCTAATGCCTTGTATTATTTTCCTTCCAAGCTAAATATTTATGACACTCACTCTTAATGTGCCCTGGTTTCTTGCAAAAGAACCCGTTCACTTACGATTGCGCTGATTGTACCTTAGGCTTACTAATGCCCCATACCTTTAAAGCCTTTTCCATGTCTTGATCGGTATTACACAACCGTTTAGTCCTAAATCTCATACATTCATCTAAGTGCTTTTTTTCATTACGTCACGTGTTAAATCTGCTTCAGGTATCGTTTCGAGAGCAGTGATTAACGTCCAGTAACTTTCTGGTAAACTGCTTATAAGTAAGGATATTGTAATTTTCTCCACAATTTCCTTGCCTAGCGTTGTTAACTGGTCAATTCAATCTTCCGTTATATTAATATGCTTTTCCATATCACCGTCTTCTGACATCCTTAAACTATACAGTTTATTCAGTAGGTTAACTTTATTAGATAACGTCAATATTTGGTGATATTACTGCTTCCCATGACGCTTTTGCTGTTGTGTTTACGAACATGAACAAGCTGACTATCTTATAATAAAAACCTGATCGTTGCGCGTGCTTTACCGTTCTTTGTTAACCAATCTGCACTCGTTTCAATAGGTATTTCACAATGCAATATACCACACGGTTCTTCTTTTAACAGCAACCATTCTACTTTATATTTCCAAATTTGGTAATGACTAACCGTTCAACTTTTGATTTTTCCGCCATTTTGAAGTAATTACATTTTGTTAGCACGATAGAAAAGATTATTCCACTCGGATCTCTCTCGCGTTAACGCTTACATGTCACATTAGTCGTAAACTGGGCCCATGAACTATAGGTAAGCAAGTTCCCTCAGACCGCACACCTCAAGTTGATCAAATAATTTAGATACATTATGAATATAATTTACTACATTTTTAATAAAGAACAACGGAAACAGTACTGAACAAGATGCTAATAGGAGGACGGAAGTTGGAAGCAAAACAAATGGTACCAACATAAGAAAACATAGTATACCTAGAATAGTAGTCATACTTCTCAGTAGGTTAAATAAGAAAACATTGTATACCAACAATAGTAGCCTTACTTCTCAGTAACAGAATGAAAAATGTAATATTCCTCCCCTATTTAAAAAAAATATACACAATCATAGTCAATCATGCCAAAACAATTTAAATTCGTGAACAATAAACAAGTATAGTTACAACAAGTCATCTCAAACATGAAGATGAATACAGAAGATAGTTCGCACCCCTAGAACAACACTGCCACAACTCCAAAAAGGTAGTTTTGAGAAAAATCGATTTGAAACTTTTAAGACAATTTATTTAGTTTGTCTTTAGAGGTATTGAGCTGAAATTTATAGGATTAGTAGGTCACTATGAATAAAAAGAGAAGGTATATTAATACATTCATATAATATTTTAGGAAATAAGATTTTAAGATTATGGCTGCTTGCTATACTACTGACAGTATGCAACACTGCCTCTTCACTAAATATTGCAGTATTGATTTAACATTTAGAACAGTATAGTGCCACAACTCACAATATGGCAGTGTTGCATTTATGGTTTTAAATAAAACAGTGCCTTAAGTCCCATTATGGCAGTATTACATTGTTATTATTTTAAAAATTAGGGACACTTTGTAACACTCATACTTACCACAATGTTCTAGAAATTAGTTTCAATCCTCACAATGTTTACATCATTATTATGTTTTATTAAATGTATTTGGAGAAAGAGTTTAATGAAATATAATATACTTGTTTAAGACTTTTTAAATTAATTTTATTTGAACAAAGGAAAAAATCACTCAATATAATAATAGTTAGGAATTAAAATAGTATCATCATTTAAGTGTATATTATTATAGTTTATGAAAATTAATGGTGTATATTAAGTAACTACCACTATTATAAATAAACATAAAGAGTTCTTCACCCCAAATTATGATTAGAATTAGAGTTCAATAACTAATCAGAGTTGGTGTTAATTTTCA
>CABFVZ010007269.1:0-11735 GCA_902151445.1 Timema monikensis | reverse complement strand
AACTGTTGCCTGTAATGTTACCTTGTCCAGATCTAGCACTAGGAGCTGTTGCCTGTAATGTTACCTTGTTCAGTTCTAGCACTAGGAGCTGTTGCCTGTAATGTTACCTTGTTCAGTTCTAGCACTAAGAGCTGTTGCCTGTAATGTTACCTTGTTCAGTTCTAGCACTAAGAGTTGTTGCCTGTAATGTTACCTTGTTCAGTTCTAGCACTAGGAGCTGTTGCCTGTAATGTTACCTTGTTCAGATCTAGCACTAAGAGTTGTAACCTGTAATGTTACCTTGTCAGATCTAGCACTAGGAACTGTTGCCTGTAATGTTACCTTGTCCAGATCTAGCACTAGGAGCTGTTGCCTGTAATGTTACCTTGTTCAGTTCTAGCACTAGGAGTTGTTTAGCACGCGGCCGGTAAGATGAGGGCTGGGGAGAAGATGAAGGAATCTCAGGAATGCCCCCCCCCACCCCTCAAAGACTTTGGTTCCCACACCCTTGAGAAGACTCGACCTAATGCTTCATCCACATCCCCTCTCTCCTGGACAGGATCTCTCTCTCTCTCTTATATAAACTAATCAACTAAGCCGCAATAACAGTCGCTCCTGCTTCTGTTACTAGTATACTGAATGAAGCTTACGATTGAATTAAAAAACACCTGACTATCGCGCTAACATGATTATATAGAGCCAGACCTCACTCCTCACAGGCTATCGACCTTGCATACATCTCGAGCTGTCGGCGGGGGCTCCCAAATAAAGGGGGCGGAGGTATTGTTCTGGTTTAGGGGGCTTTGACTATATTCATTTTAATTAGCAATAGCTTAATTAGATTGGAATTAGGGAAAAGGTTAGAGCCGAGAAATGCATGCTGTTAGCCGGTGTGTAAGTTGGTGACAGCTCACCTGCTGTCAAGGAATGTAGTTTTACCTGTTGTTCTCTTGAAAACAAGGTGCTTACGAAGATATTTGGTCCAAAAAGGGGTGAAGATACCGGGGAGTGGGAGAGGTTACATAATGGGGAGTTACATAGCCTGTACTGATCACAACAAATTTGTTAGGATAGTCAAATCTCACAGATTACGATGGTCAGGACACGCAGCGCGAAAAGAAATATCTAGAACCGTGTTCAAGGTACAGTCTGGTAAACCCAATGGCAAGACCAAGACACTGATGGGAGGTTAACATTAGAATAGACCTGAAAGAGATAGGATGTAATGAGGTGGACTGGATAGAACTAGCTCAAGATAAATATAGGGTGTAATAAGGTGGACTGGATAGAACTAGCTCAAGGTAGAGATAGCGTGTAGATAGATGGACTGGATAGAACTAGCTCAAGATATAGATAGGGTGTAATGAGGTGGACTGGATAGAATTAGTTCAAGACAGGGATAGGGTGTAGTGAGGTGGACTGGATACAACTAGCTCAAGATAGAGATAGGGTGTAATGAGGTGGACTGGATAGAATTAGTTCAAGACAGGGATAGGGTGTAATGAGGTGGACTGGATAGATCTAGCTCAAGATAGAGATAGGGTGTAATGAGGTGGACTGGATAGAATTAGTTCAAGACAGGGATAGGGTGTAATGAGGTGGACTGGATAGAACTAGCTCAAGGTAGAGATAGCGTGTATATAGATGGACTGGATAGAACTAGCTCAAGATAAATATAGGGTGTAATGAGGTGGACTGGATTTTCCTGCCTATATTCCCCATATATTAACATATTTAAATTATTGTCTAACTAAAAAACTTAACCCATCCCCCTTGTGGGCAATCGATGTTTGTCATTTGTCTGACAAACACCAGCTGCCACCCTTAGCTTGGTAACCTTAAGTAAGAATGACATATTACTACACCCTGCTACTAAATGGTAGTCAGAGGTGTTGCCAGTCTCGTCCTTACATTCCGTAAGAATGTGTCAGTCCAGACAGGTAAACTACACTTTATTACTATTATGTCGAGACAATCTCCAGGTCTATAGAGAATACAGGTTTATTATCCGAGAGAAGGATTGTCAATGGTGAGTCGTTGACATTTACAGAATTTATAATACTTTCTCATTCCTCGGCAGTAATTTTAAATGAAGCAAGGATGTGAGGGTGACTATCATGTCATAGATTTGCTTCTAATATTCGAATTATATTTATTTGTTTCACTTCATATTCAACTATAGTTATTACGCTAGTTGGTTAGGATTGATTAGGGTTGAACTTAGAGGAAGTGTGCCCACATTTGATTGCAGGAAAAATAGAAAACCATTTAAGGAAAATCACCAGACCGGGATTTGAACCCAATTTTCAGCGTCATCTGTAGTCAAGTCTCAAATGAACATTAAGTCTACTTTAAATTGTTGCCAAAACATGCTCATTATACATTAACCTGCCAACATCCTTGACATAAGATGAACATTGCTACAAATTACTTTTCTAAACACTCCAATTCTAAGAGAGAGGAAATATTTCATCCTTCAGGGAATAATATTAGAGCCCATCTGAAATGAGAAGCAGACCACAAATGCAAGGTGTAGCCAGGGGGTGAAAGAAGGGGGGCGGGGGAGGTTTCAAATATCCCCCCCAAAAAATATTTATGAACTAAATATATATATAGCTTTATTTATGGTTCAAACAATATCAAAATTAAGATACAAGTACAAATTAGGGAGCTGTGTTACCATAAAAAGCACTTCAGATATCTTATAGAAGTGTTTAATATTTATAATTCTTTTCTAGCCTTCTGCGATTGGGGGATGTACCCACCAGCCCCTCCACCCTCCTCCCCCTGAAATTATTGGCTGGCTACGGTCTTGCACAAATGCAAAATTAAATTTATATTCTCCTAACTCACAACTTGATCACTTCAAAATCAAGAAAACAATACAAAACACACCCAAAGTATTTGCCCGTTAGAGAAAACTACAGCAAATTAAAAAAATCTACGGACACTGCTAGCAACTATTTCATTATTTTATCCATCTGACCTACTCTGAATAAAACTAGATCTAGCGGGGGTAAAAATTAAGGTTGGTGACACTGGTTCAAAACCACTTCAACTCGTATCCCCTCGTGAAAGCTCGTAATACTTCATGTGAGCTTGTATTATCTCGTATAAACTCGTAATACTTCGTATTTGCTTGTAATACCTCGTGAAAAATCGTAATACTTCGTGTGAGCTTGTAGTACCTCGTGAAAACTCGTGATACTTGATGTGAACTCGTTAATACTTCGTGTAAACTTTTTAACTCCCGGCAAAGATTTATCTGATTACCAAACCCTTCCTACACCTCTGACAAGACATCTTGTGAATGTGTGGAATGCCAGGTCACCACCGTGGTTCGGATTCCACGTTAAACTGTAGNGGTAAGGTGTCAGACTTCTGTGCTGGCGGCCGGGGTTCAATCCTCGGTCCCGGCACAGATTTATCTGATTTCCAAACCCTTCCTACACCTCTGACAAGACATCTTGTGAATGTGTGGAATGCCAGGTCACCACCGTGGTTCGGATTCCACGTTAAACTGTAGGTCCTTCATTTCATCTCACAATCACCCTACCATTACACATTAGCGTAAGTGCGTATAACCCGAACGGGTAGTAAGACGCGGTGCTAATAATAATAATAATAATAATTTTTAACTTCGTGAAAACTCGTAATTCTTCGTTTAAATTTGTGTGAACTTGTATTACTTCGTGTAAACTATTAATACTTCGTGTTTGCTTGTATTACCTCGTGACAGCTCGTAATATTTCGTTTAAACTCGAGTGAGCTCATAATGATTAGTGAAAACTCGTAGTACTTCGTGTTTGCTTGTATTACCTCGTGACAGCTCGTAATATTTCGTTTAAACTCGAGTGAGCTCATAATGATTAGTGAAAACTCGTAGTACTTCGTGTTTGCTTGTATTACCTAGTGATAGCTCGTAATACTTCGTTTAAAATCGAGTGAGCTCATAATGGCACTAGTTGTCCACGATACAAGGCGGACGAGGTCACTGGTGCAAAGGTTGAAACACACCAGTATACCTCAGGGTGTGGGACGGATCAGTGAGGTTAACAATATCCAAATCATTGATACCTTTTATAGGCCCTGAATCTTTTGTCTTCTCTTGATGCGGTAAATTATAAGTAGGAATGATTGGAGTCCGCAGAGTCCCAGGTGCTAATAACTCCCTAGCTCGTGGTGGCCAAGGAGTAATATGTTAGCAAGTCTTGTGACGTCATCCGCGGCTCTCTCAGTAAGAACAATTAACACGTGTTCCCCTTCCTCGAGACAGCACGTGCACGGCAGAGATACAAATACACTACATAGCTCGCAATTTGAGAGTAGTAGTGTATTAGTTGAGAATACACATAGCTATCACAACAGAAAGGGCTGGAGTTCCAAACCAGAAGTTTATGTTAAGTAGTTTATGTAAAGTAGGTTTATGTAAAGTATGTTTATGTAAAGTAGGTTTATGTAAAGTAGTTTGGCGAAATATTATTTGAAACTATATTTAAAATACCGAGAATTCTCGTTTTTGTAAACAAATTAGATACAATAAGAAAGTGCTATTGTCAGGCAAATTTAGATTGAAATCCCTCTCCTCAAAGTACATTAGTATCAGTGTCTGCTCTGGAGTGCCATCCCTCACCTCACAGTATAGTAGTATCAGTGTCTGCTCTGGAGTGCCATCTCTCACTTCACAGTATAGTAGTATCAGTGTCTGCTCTAGAGTGCCATCCCTCACCTCACAGTACAGTAGTATAAGTGTCTGCTCTGGAGTGCCATCCCTCACCTCACAGTACAGTAGTATCAGTGTCTGCTCTCACCTCACAGTACAGTAGTATCAGTGTCTGCTCTGGAGTGCCATCTCTCACCTCACAGTACAGTAGTATCAGTGTCTGCTCTAGAGTGCCATCCCTCACCTCACAGTACAGTAGTATAAGTGTCTGCTCTGGAGTGCCATCCCTCTCCTCACAGTACAGTAGTATCAGTGTCTTCTCTGGAGTGCCATCCCTCACCTCATAGTACAGTAATATCAGTGTCTGCTCTGGAGTGCCATCCCTCTCCTCACAGTACAGTAGTATCAGTGTCTGCTCTGGAGTGCCATCCCTCTCCTCACAGTACAGTAGTATCAGTGTCTGCTCTGGAGTGCCATCCCTCACCTCACAGTACAGTACACGCTCCCTAGCGGCCACGATTTTGATCCAGTCCATCAGTAGGTCTGTACACAGGAGCTGTCTTCATTAGCGCTTCCAGAATCATGATGAGGGGGCAGGGGGGAGTGCCACTGTTATCAATCGTCAATCGACCATATTAGCGCCCCTTCGGGCCCATGTCACTGTAATATAGCTAAGGGCTGACTGGGATGAAGGGGGCGGGGTTAGAAGGACGGACCACTCACCTTCCTCTCCAGGGAGGGCCCGTTCTCCAGCGCCAACATGATCGCCTCAGACACCCTGGAGTCTAGTTCCCCCAGCACCCGCTGCACGTCCAAGGGCGCCACCCCCGAGTCCCGCCCCTTGACGGCGGCCGCCAGTCGCTCGGTGGCCTCCACGAAGCCGCTCCAGGGCAGGTCGAGCTCCGCCGCGTGCTGAGTGAGGCAACCTCTCATGACGTTGAGACAGTAGCCGGCGCAGGGCTTGGCCCGGCTGGTGAGGCCCCTGCACCGTGAGCAGTAGGACATGCGCAGTAGCGCCTCGTGGCAGTGGTCTGCCCCGCCAGGATCGGACATGAGCAGACTGTCTGTGCTGCTCAGTACCTCTGCTCCCAGTCCCAGGGCCTGGAAGAGGGTTCGAGCAGCCTCGGCTGATCTCGAGATTGCTCGGGAGAGGGCTCGAGGGACGTCTCCGAATGGCTGTATCTCGGACATGGTCGCCTGGGGACACAAACACACTCGTGGGGACACTGGTCGGGACTGGGCCCCACCTGCAGGCTAGACTGAGCCCCACCTGCAGGCGAGACTGATAGTCGGGACTGGGCCCCACCTGCAGGCGAGACTGATAGTCGGGACTGAGCCCCACCTGCAAACATGACTTGTAGTTCCTACCTGCAGACATGACCTGTAGTTCCTACCTGCAGACATGACCTGTAGTTCCTACCTGGAGACATGACTTGTAGTTCCTACCTGCAGACATGACTTGTAGTTCCTACCTGCAGACATGACCTGTAGTTGTAACCTGCAGACATGACCTGTAGTTCCTACCTGCAGACATGACTTGTAGTCAGCACTGAAGCCCCGCAGTCTGGGGTTGACGGCGTGATGGTAAACCTCAGGGAACAGACTGGTGAAGAAAGTGTTGACGGAGTCCTCCAGATTGAGGTCGGGTGGGAGGAGGTTCACCTGGTCGTCACTAGTGGTGCTAGTGGAGGTGTCCAGGTACCTCAGGAGGTCGGAGTAGAGGACGCTGACGGGTTGACGGACCGCCGAGGAGAGACGAGGATATTGCTCCAGGAACAATGCCAGCGTCTTGTTCTCCGAGGAGCGGGTCAGCCTCAGGACGTGTTCTGGAACACAGCCACAGGGTTATGGTCAGGTCTACAGCTGACAGGTTGGCCAGGGTGTAAACTGTCTCACACTCTCCCTTCTCACAAATGTCGGTACATTTCCTCACAATTATATCTTATTCATCTCTACACCCGTTAATGTAATTATATGTATACAATCCGGAGGGGTAGTAAGCCGTAAAGTAAACAATTGAAGCATGATCGCCAATACGTTGGTAATATTCAACCACCGGACAGTGAATGGCGAGTTGATCAGTCTTGGTGTAATAAGTCTATAGACACAGCCTGTTTCTTATTCCTACTTGGATCGTCGTAACACACAATATGTTCGAACAATTTGAGATTTCCTCTTTGAAAATTAAAGATAATCTAACTATAAAGTTATAATTTTGTGTAAAAATACAACTTTCTGCCTTCTCATACAATATGGAATTACAAATACAGAATGGTTAGAAAGTCGATACCTATTTTTAAATCAGATTATCTGAGAAAGTACATTAGCTATCGCAGACGTGTTGGTACTGTTTAATAATTTAAAGTTTCCCCCATTGTTGAAGACAGAGCTATGATTGCCGCTAGGTAAGACATTTGTTATTATTATTAGCACCGCGTCTTACTACCCGTTCGGGTTATACGCACTTACGCTAATGTGTAATGGTAGGGTGATTGTGAGATTTGTCTTGTCAGAGGTGAAGGAAGGGTTTGGAAATCAGATAAATCTGTGCCGGGACTGAGGATTGAACCCCGGCCGCCAGCATAGAAGTGTGACACCTTACCCCTAGACCACCAGGTCACCACTAAGACATTTGGAAGTTAGTAGTGGTGGTTCGGAGGCGGTGAAGTCAACAGCGAGGTAGGAATGCAGTGTTTTACACATCCCTTTTGATTAATTAATAGAGATAGTCAGATCTAATCCAACGTAATATTAAACATTTATTTAATTTACATTATACATCGCAGTAAATATCTAAGTAGTGCAATATACGTCTGTCTGTTTGTCTCTATCTCAACCCCCCATACAAAATCTTCTCGAAGGACAAAGTGGGAATGATTGAGGGAAGAATGAATCCTGTTACTCGAATATTCCGAAAACCAAAACTTCGTAGACAACCCTGTTCACACTCGTGTAGTAGTCGGAATCTGCATTCGCCAACAGTATTATGATTCTGTTTTGGACCCCTCTCATATATTCAAAAAGCCTTGAACGAAGCGTGTTTTTCTTTTTAAAAAATGTATGTGAAGTTTCCTTTTAATACTTCATCCATGGAGAATTACGCGTTTTCAAAAGTAATTTTAATATATTACGTTTTAAAACTTACTTTCTAAAAAACTCCCTACGTTCTATTTGAAAATCAGGTGATGAATGAGCTGGCTGCCTTTACCCAATAGGAAGCTAGCTTTCGCAACATCAGGTTGCCAGGAGTTCTCCTATTAGTTGGTTTTAACATTGGTGACAAGGGGTCAAAGAAGCAAGGGGTAGGTCATATATAAGCAGCTTGTGCGTATAAATCCACACAGAAAAATCGTAAATCTCGACAGAAAACATAATATCACACAGAATATAGTAATCTCAATTTGTAACAGCACTAGATCAGGCTTTCCAATTTAGTTCGTAAATGAACAAAACTGTATCAATGTCAATTTTATAATAATAAAAGTGAAATTAATAAAATAAATCGAGTACAATGTTAAATCTCTACTAATTTCGACAATTAACCAATCAGTAATCCTACAGTGAGAAACGTAAAATGAGATCGTCATAGTCGTGTGATAACAAGCCCGTCGTCATCATAAAACCCGGTATCTTTATAATTATTGCTCAACAGTAAGACACAGACGGGTCCACACCAACATCATCAGTAATAAAATCCGGTTGCACTATAACAGAAAACATATTTTTTTATTCATCACCGAATCCGAGTCGGGATCGTAATTATTCCGCGTCGATCACTAGATTGTATCCATCTTGATCCAATCAGATCTTAATCCTCTCAGTTCCATAAGAAGTGTAATAGCGGCATGTGTGATATTCTGTTCAGTACAGCAATGACGCAGAATAAACACATCAGTTATTTCAATAAAAGCCCGATAAAAAGTTTCCATATGGAACTATCTCAGCATGTAGCGAGTGGTGCACTCGACTGGGCACGAACTGTGGAATATAACATCATTACAAGGCTACCGATGCTATGTGGAAAGTATAGCAGAGTTCTGAGAGGCTCAGAGGTGTCTTGTGAAATATTCCAAGTGAGGCGGAAATGGCGCAGCGAGAATATTTATGTGGTAGACGTTGCCATGACAGCTTGACATTCAGCGCTCTGCGGAAGAGCCGGCGTACTAGCGAGGGACTGATATTGGCTTGTCGTAGCGGCGGGCGCTGAGAAATATTGGAACTGACAACAGCGAGGAGGCCGACCATGGTTAATATCAAGAGAACCACAAACAAGACGTGAACTAGGACCGACAACCCACATATACAAACAATACCCAGCCATGTCCTTGGTTATTATGGTCGTGAGCAGGGGTGTACTGCGAGATATCCTTGTAGACAGGGGTGGACTGGGAGATATCCTTGTAGACAGGGTGGACTGTGAGATATCCTTGTAGACAGGGGTGGACTGGGAGATATCCTTGTAGACAGGGTGGACTGTGAGATATCCTTGTAGACAGTGGTGGACTGAGAGATATCCTTGTAGACAAAGGTGGACTGAGAGATATCCTTGTAGACAGTGGTGGACTGGGATATATCCTTGTAGACAGGGTGGACTGTGAGATATCCTTGTAGACAGTGGTAGACTGTGAGATATCCTTGTAGACAGTGGTGGACTGGGAAATATCCTTGTAGAAAGGGGTAGACTGGGAGATATCCTTGTAGACAGGGGTGGACTGGGAGATATCCTTGTAGACAGGGGTGGACTGGGAGATATACTTGTAGACAGGGTGGACTGGAAGATATACTTGTAGACAGGGGTGGACTGGGAGATATCCTTGTAGACAGTGGTGGACTGATGAGATATCCTTGTAGACAAAGGTGGACTGAGAGATATCCTTGTAGACAGTGGTGGACTGGGATATATCCTTGTAGACAGGGTGGACTGGGAGATATCCTTGTAGACAGTGGTGGACTGGGAGATATACTTGTAGACAGTGGTGGACTGGGAGATATACTTGTAGACAGTGTTAGACTGGGAGATATCCTTGTAGACAAGGGTGGACTGGGAGATATACTTGTAGACAGTGTTAGACTGGGAGATATCCTTGTAGACAGGGTGGACTGTGAGATATCCTTGTGGACAGGGGTGGACTGGGAGATATCCTTGTAGACAGGGTGGACAGGGAGATAACCTTGTAGACAATGGTGGACTGAGAGATATCCTTGTAGACAAAGGTGGACTGAGAGATATCCTTGTAGACAGGGGTGGACTGGGAGATATCCTTGTGGATAGGGGTAGATCTGAGAGATATCCTTGTAGACAGGGGTAGACTGGGAGATATCCTTGTAGACAGGGGTAGACTGGGAGATATCCTTGTAGACAGGGGTGGACTGAGAGATATCCTTGTAGACAAGGGTGGACTGGGAGATATCCTTGTAGACAGGGGTGGACTGGGATATATCCTTGTAGACAAGGGTGGACTGGGATATATCCTTGTAGACAGGGGTGGACTGGGAGATATCCTTGTGGATAGGGGTGGACTGGGATATATCCTTGTAGACAGGGGTGGACTGGGAGATATCCTTGTTGACAGGGGTGGACTGAGAGATATCCTTGTAGACAGAGGTAGACTGGGAGATATCCTTGTAGAAAGTGGTGGACTGGGAGATAACCTTGTAGACAGGGGTGGACTGGGAGATATCCTTGTAGACAGGGGTGGACTGTGAGATATTCTTGTAGACAGGGGTGGACTGTGAGATATCCTTGTAGACAGGGGTAGACTGAGAGATATCCTTGTAGACAGGGGTAGACTGGGAGATATCCTTGTAGACAGGGGTAGACTGGGAGATATCCTTGTAGACAGGGGTGTACTGGGAGATATCCTTGTAGACAGGGGTGGACTGGGAGATATCCTGTTGGGCAAGTTTAATTTGGGCTCCCACAACTACTTTAAACTAAAATAAAGATAACATTTAATTCTAAATGATTGATTTTATTAAATCCTAATCATAAGTTCCAAGGAGTAAGTTTGAGGTTACCCAGAATACATCATTTGTGGAGAGAGTGTAAATCCGGAAAAGGAATCAATGAGGAAAGGCTTGCGATTACTTGGTCAATAAGTTGTTGATATATCGCCTGCTTTCTGGGAATGTTTCTCTCGAAAACAAGTGCTTAGGAAGATATTAGCTCCAAAACGGTGTGAGGATAGTGGAAGGGGAGGAGGTTACATAATGATGAGTTACATAACCTGTAATCTTCACAAGACACTGTTAGCATAATCAAATATCGCTAATTAGCTCAAGATAAGAATAGGTGGCGTACTTTTGTAGGTCCGGCACTGAACTTTAGGGTTCCTAATGCTATAAAAAAGAAGATAGCATTAAATGTAAAGGTGTGCAATTTTTAGTTTCTTGGTATAGTTTGTAAACAATCTCAACATTTTTGTTTATTGAATACTGACTGTTACTAGCTTATTAATATACAAGGGCAGTATCGGGCGGAGGATCATTAAAACAATTCCCAGCTATTGTCGAACAATTTTTAAGTATTTTTGCTCTTGTCGTTAAAAATCAGTCTTATATTATAAATGGTCTGAATGGTAGCGTGTATATTTCAGAGTTATTAGAAGCGTCATATTCAATGTGGCTTTCTGACACTTGGAACCTACCAGTACACCCCTGGTTGTTAACATTGTGAACACAGCTTATGACTGACACTTGGAACCTCCCAGTACACCCCTGGTTGGTAACATTGTGAACACAGCTTATGACTGACACTTGGAACCTCCCAGTACACCCCTGGTTGGTAACATTGTGAACACAGCTTATGACTTATTATGTTATTATTTGAATATATGTAAAATATTACATTCATAAGATTGTTAGGAATAACAATATTTTATTTCGTCCTGAAATTTCCTTTTTAACAGCCGTGGCTGGTTTATAGTCAGTAATATGTGGGTGTGGCGTGGATTACGACCGCCTTGTAGTAGCTACAGTCCCGTCTGACATGTGATAGCTACTGGGGGTATAGTCACAGTTTACAACAGTCGTATCAGCGAGACAGCTGTAGGATACTAGAGGTATAGTCACGGTTTACAACAGTCGTATCAGC
>CABFVZ010007268.1:0-11735 GCA_902151445.1 Timema monikensis | reverse complement strand
ACTTCTCAGGTCGGGCCTGGTCCTCCCCTGCTGGCGCTTGAAGTGGATGATGGACAGGGTGAACATCGCGAACGTGGCTGGGAACAGGCACGAAGGTTAAGTTATAGTTTAATGTGGCTGGGAATATACACAACATTGATTTATATTTTAACTTGATTGGGAGCAGGCACGATCAAGGTAAGATTGCTATATTTCACAGCAAACGGAGTGTACATTTGTTAAATAGCTATTGGGTAACAAGTAACACCAAAGTATAATCGTCAATACTTACTTACTCTATGACATTAGGAACTCAAAAGTTCATTACCGCACTCACAAATATACACCACCTATCCCTATCGTGAGTTAATTCTATCCAATCTATCTCATTACACCCTATCTCTCTCAGGTCCATCAAAATGTTATCCTCCCATCTGCGTCTAGGTCTTCCCAGGGGTCTCTTCTCATTGGGTTTGCTATTCAATATCTGGAACGATGTTCTAGATACTCCCATTCGCGCTGCATGTCCTGTCCACCGTAACTTGCAAGATTTTATTACCCTAACAATGTCTTGTGATGATTACAGGGTATGTAGCTCATCATTATGTAGCCTCTTCTACTCCTCACTAATAATCTTCAATACAACTTTATAATTATCTTGACGTAAAATTGAATCATTTTCAAAACAACATTAACATCATCAATGAAGACAAAAGCCGGACATTGAATCATCCTAAAGCTACTATCACACGACACTTGCTTATACTAGAAATCAAGTGTACTAGCTAGCGCCTAGATATCTGTATACTAGCAAGTACAATATAAACAGGACTAGAGTATTCACACGCTGCTAGTTTGGTACTAGGTCCTAGTGCAAATATTTATCGAACGTCAGAGATTAATTTTGGGTGCAGCAGGTGCATTAATTATTAATAATGATATTGAAAATTATTAAAGGGAGCGTAGGAAATAGAATATGGACACGGGATTGATTGAGAAAGACGAAATAATGGTCGCAGGATGCTAAAAATGGTATATTCGGTGGTTAGGTAATATACATTCGGGGTGACACTAACGTTTAGTATCTCCCTAAATTTGTATTCATTTATTTACGATGTGGTCAGAGGCCCCTAAGCCCATGGGTGTCCAAGTACAGTATCCTTGATAAACAAATGTTCTTTTTTAGGCCTACGCACACTTTACATTCTAAAAATAACCACCCAATGATGGCATGCTATCAAGTGTATTTAGATTAAAATTGGTTCTGGAACGCGGTTTGTCGTTTTTAGATGACCTGTTTCTAATTAAATATATATTAAATATATTGTCACTTAGAACAGAGCCCAAACTAATGTACCTATCCTTCCTATAGTTACAGTTTTACTAACATTGAACATTGTAAATGTATGAAGTATAGGCTTCATTAGATTTGAATATGTTCTATAAAATTCTTTGTTCTATAAAAATGACTATTGTCGAAACTAGTACGAAAATAGCACGTGTTCTATCCTCACAACTAGAATGGTAGCCAGTACCAAGAGGCAGAACAAGTATACTTTTTATGATTCACACGACGCTAGATGACGACGTGCTAGCTAGTGTCATGTGATACGGGTTTAACGAATTATTTCGTATCATTCCAAATGATGAAAACTTGGGCCCACCCTCATTTCAATAAGCATATAATGCTAACACTCTTGTTTGTATAGGTACGATCCTGTCTGACATCTTGTATTAGGGCTCCGGGTAGTTATGGGTCTTAACAACGTTTTATTACGTTATTATTACATGCGAAATTAATATTAAACTTATTAATTTAGTTAATGTATTGAAATACTCAACTGTTGCAACTTAATTATTGCCTTGATATAATTTAAAATAAAACCCGAGTCGTTGTGCCTGTCACACATCCATCTCTTGTGGATGATAGAATACGAGTCCGAGTGATCACTTCCCCTCTGTGCTTGGACTGTACACGGCGAGTTTATCCGCTGCCTCGAGTAGCCGGGTCTGTTAACTTCGCGACTTTAATGGCGTTCATTACTTACTTTTGGTTTTTACATATTTGATTGTTTATATTATCCAATTTAATTAGAAAAGGGTTTATTTTAGTGTGTTTTAGCGTTTAGTAATTTTCAAGTGGGATTTTTATTTGTATTTGCATCATAGATGTTTAAAACCGTTGNTTATTTTAGTGTGTTTTAGCGTTTAGTAATTTTCAAGTGGGATTTTTATTTGTATTTGCATCATAGATGTTTAAAACCGTTGTTTTAGTGTTAGGTTAAGGCTGAGCAGTAATTTAAACAACGTGTGCAGTTTTAAATGGTTTCTTGTGGTCGATATATATTTTATTTATTTCGTAGTTTCTCATCTTAATAAATACCTTATGCCATAAATTAAGCCCAAGCCCAAATGTTATTGTTGGTAGGGCACATTTATCTTCTAATATTATTATTATTATTATTATTAGCACCACGTCTTACTACCCGTTCGGGTTATACGCACGCTAATGTGTAATGGTAGGGTGATTGTGAGATGAAATGGAGGACCTACAGTTTAACGTGGAATCCGAACCACGGTGGAGGGCTGGCATTCCCCACATTCACAAGGTGTCTTGTTACTCTCAGTAGAAAATGAGAAAATAAGCCAGAAGTATCTTACTACGGAGGCGAGAGTTCTATACAATTAGGTGAGGTTATTTAAAAAAGACTATAGCGTACGTTTCAATATAAATAAATAATATTAATAAGAGTGAATAAAAATAAATTAATATAATTGGTATATTTAAAGCAAATCCGTAAAATTTTGTAGCATAATTTCATTATTTAAAACAGCCAAGTGGGTCGTGGCAGGTGTTCATTTAACTATAAACGTGGGTTAAATTTGTTAGTTAAACATTAATCTAAAATATTTTTATACAAGTATTTTAAATGTGGTAACTAATGTGAAAGGAGTTTAAAATAGTCTCAGCGCTCCCGAAATAAAAGCGGGAGGTTTAATTCCGGGGTTGGGGGGGTTGGGGCTCGACTTTCAACCGTGTGTACTGAGGCTGTGACCCCCTTTCCTCTTGACTTTCAACCATGTGTAATGAGGCTGTGACCACCTTTCCACTCGGCTTTCAACCGTGTGTACTGAGGCTGTGACCCCCTTTCCACTCGGCTTTCAACCGTGTGTACTGAGGCTGTGACCCCCTTTTCCACTCGACTTTCAACCGTGTGTACTGAGCCTGTGACCCCCTTTCCTCTCGACTTTCAACCGTGTGTACTGAGCCTGTGACCACCTTTCCTCTCGACTTTCAACCGTGTGTACTGAGGCTGTGACCACCTTTCCTGTCGTCTTTCAACCGTGTGTATTGAGGCTGTGACCCCCTTTCCTCTCGACTTTCAACCGTGAGTACTGAGCCTGTGACCACCTTTTCTCTCGTCTTTCAACCGTGTGTACTGAGGCTGTGACCCCCTTTCTTCTTGACTTTCAACCGTGTGTACTGAGGCTGTGACCCCCTTTCCACTCGACTTTCAACCGTGTGTACTGATGCCTGTGACCCCCTTTCCTCTCGACTTTCAACCGTGTGTACTGAGCCTGTGACCACCTTTTCTCTCGACTTTCAACCGTGTGTATTGAGCCTGTGACCCCCTTTCCTCTTGACTTTCAACTGGGTGTATTGAGCCTATGACCCCCTTTCCTCTCGACTTTCAACCGTGTATACTGAGCCTGTGACCCCCTTTCCTCTCGACTTTCAACCGTGTGTACTGAGCCTGTGACCCCCTTTCCTCTTGACTTTCAACCGTGTGTATTGAGCTTGTGACCCCCTTACCACATGACTTTCAACCGTGTGTACTGAGCCTGTGACCCCCTTTCCTCTCGACTTTCAACCGTGTGTACTGAGCCTGTGACCACCTTTTCTCTCGACTTTCAACCGTGTGTACTGAACCTGTGACCCCCTTTCCTCTCGACTTTCAACCGTGTGTACTGAGCCTGTGACCCCCTTTCCTCTTGAATTTCAACCGTGTGTACTGAGGCTGTGAACCCCTTTCCTCTTGTCTTTCACTTTGTGTACTGAGGCTGTGACCCCCATTCCTCTTGAATTTCAACCGTGTGTACTGAGGCTGTGAACCCCCTTCCTCTTTAACTTACACCGTGTGTACTGAGGCTGTGACCCCCTTTCCTCTCGACTTTCAACCGTGTGTACTAAGGCTGTGACCCCCTTTCCTCTTGACTTTCAACCGTGTGTACTGAGAATGTGACCCCCTTTCCTCTTGACTTTCAACCGTGTGTACTGAGGCTGTGACCCCCTTTTCTCTTGAATTTCAACCGTGTGTACTGAGGCTGTGACCCCCTTTCCTTTTGACTTTCAACCGTGTGTACTGAGCCTATGACACCCTTTCCTCTCGACTTTCAACCGTGTGTACTGAGGCTGTGACCACCATTTCTCTTGACTTTCAACCGTATGTACTGAGGCTGTGAACCCCTTTCCTCTTTACTTTCAACCATATGTACTGAGGCTGTGACCCCCTTTCCTCTTGACTTTCATCCGTTAGTACTGAGCCTATGACCCCCTTTCCTCTCGACTTTCAACCGTGTGTATTAAAGCTGTGATCACCTTTCCTCTTGAATTTCAACAGTGTGTACTGAGGCTGTGACCCCCTTTCCTCTAGAGTTTCAACCGTGTGCACTGAGCGTGTGACCCCCTTTCCTCATGACTTTCAACCGTGTGTACTGAGGCTGTGACCCCCATTTCTCTTGAGTTTCAACCGTGTGTACTGAGGCTGTGAACCCCTTTCCTTTCGACTTTCAACCGTGTGTACTGAGGCTGTGACCACTTTTCCTCTCGACTTTCAACCGTGTGTACTGAGCATTATGACCCCCTTTCCTCTTGATTTTCAACCGTGCTTATTGAGCCTGTGACACCCTTACCTCTCGACTTTCAACCGTGTGTACTAAGTGCTGTGACCCCCTTTCCTCTCGACTTTCAACCGTGTGTACTAAGGCTGTGACCCCCTTTCCTCTTGACTTTCAACCGTGTGTACTGAGGCTGTGACCCCCTTTTCTCTTGAATTTCAACCATGTGTACTGAGGCTGTGACCCCCTTACCTTTTGACTTTCAACCATGTGTACTGAGCCTATGACCCCCTTTCCTATCGACTTTAAACCGTGTGTACTGAGGCTTTGACCCCCTTTCCTTTTTAATGTCATACGTGTGCACTGAGCTTGTGACCCCCTCTCCTCTTGACATTTTACCGTGTGTACTGAGGCTGTGACCCCCTTTCATCTTGACTTTCAACCGTGTGTACTGAGACTGTGCCCCCCTTAACTCTTGACTTTCAACCGTTTGTACTGAAGCTGTGACCCCCTTTCCTCTTGACTTACAACCGTGTGTACTGAGGCTGGGACCCCCTCACCTTTCTACTTTCAATGGTGTGTACTGAGGCTGTGACCCCCATTCCTCTTGAAATTCAACCGTGTGTACTGAGGCTGTGACCCCCTTTCCTCTCGACTTTCAACCGTGTGTACTGAGCCTGTGACCACCTTTCCTCTTGAATTTAAGCGTGTGTACTGAGGCTGTGACCCCCTTTCCTCTTGACTTTAAACCGTGTGTCCTGAGCTGTGACCCCCTTTCTTCTTGACTTTCAACCGTGGGTAATGAGCCTATGACTCCCTTTCCTCTCGTCTTTCAACCATGTGTACTGAGGCTGTTACCCCCTTTCCTTTTGAATTTCAACCGTGTGTACTAAGCCTGTGACACCCTTTCCTCTCGAATTTACCCGAGTGTACTGAGTCTGTGACCCACTTTCCAATTGACTTTCAACCGTGTGTACTGAGCCTGTGACCACCTTTCCTCTTGAATTTAAGCGTGTGTACAGAGGCTGTGACCCCCTTTCCTCTCGTCTTTTAACCGTGTGTACTGAGGCTGTGACCCCCTTTACTCTCGTCTTTCAACCGTGTGTAGTGAGGCTGGGACCCCCTTGCCCCTCTACATTCAACGGTGTGTACTAAGGCTATGACCCCCTTTCCTCTTGAATTTCAACCGTGTGTACTGAGGATGTGACCCCCATTCCTCTTTAATTTCAACCGTGTGTACTGAGGCTGTGACCCATTTTCCTCTTGAATTTCAACCATGTGTACTGAGCGTATGACCCTCTTTCATCTCGACTTTCAACCGTGTGTACTAAGGCTGTGACCCCCTTTCCTCTTGAATTTCAACCTTGTGTAGTGAGGCTTTGGCCCCCTTTCCTCTCGTCTTTAAACCGTGTGTACTGAGGCTGAAACCCCCTTTCCTCTTGACATTCAACCGTGTGTACTGAGACTGTGACCCCCTTTCATCTGGACTTTCAACCATGTATACTGAGGCTGTGACTGCCTTTACTCTTGACTTTCAAGCGTTTGTACTGAGGCTGTGACTCCCATTCTTCTTGACTTTCAACCGTGTGCAATGAGCCTATGACCCCCTTTCCTCTCGACGTTCAACCGTGTGTACTGAGCTTGTGACCCCCTTACCTCTTGAATTTAAACCGTGTGTACTGAGCCTATGATTCCCTTTCCTCTTGACTTGCAACCGTGTGTATTGAGGCTGTGACCCCCTTACCTCTTGACTTTCAACCGTGTTTACTGAGGCTGTGACTCCCTTTCCTCTTGAATTTCAACCGTGTGAACTGAGACTGTAACCCCCTTTCCTCTTGACTTTCAACAATGTGTACTGAGGCTGTGACCCCCTTTCTTCTTAAATTTCAATCGTGTGTAATGAGCCTATGACTCCCTTTCCTCTCAACTTTAAACCATCTGTACTGAGGCTGTGACCCTCTTTCCTCTTGAATTTCAACCGTGTGAACTGAGACTGTAACCCCCTTTCCTCTTGACGTTCAACAATGTGTACTGAGGCTGTGACCCTCTTTCCTCTTGAATTTCAACCGTGTGTACTGAGCCTGTGAGCCCCTTTCCTCTCGAATTTCAACCGTGTGTACTGAGTCTGTGACACCCTTTCCTCTTGACTTTAAACCGTGTGTACTGAGGCTGTGACCTCCTTTACTCTTGACTTTAACCGTGTGTACTGAGCCTCTGACCCCCCTTCTTCTCGACTTTCAACTGTGTGTATTGAGGTGGTTACCCCCTTTACTCTTTACTTTCAACTATGTGTACTGGGGCTGTGACCCCCTTTCCTTTTGACATTCACCGGTGTGTACTGAGGCTGTGACCCCCTTTCCTCTTGACTTTCAACCGTGTGTACTGAGGCATGTGACCCCCTTTCCTCTTGACTTTCAACCGTGTGTTCTAAGGCTGTGACCCCCTTACCTCTCGACTTTCAACCATGTGTACTGAGGTTGTGACCCCCTTTCCTTTCAACTTTCAACCGTGTGTACTAAGGCTGTGACCCCCTTACCTCTCGACTTTCAACCATGTGTTCTAAGGCTGTGACCCCCTTTCCTCTTGACTTTCAACCGTGTGTACTGAGGCTTGTGACCCCCTTTCCTCTTGACTTTCAACCGTGTGTTCTAAGGCTGTGACCCCCTTACCTCTCGACTTTCAACAGTGTGCACTGAGCGTGTGACCCCCTTTCCTTTCAACTTTCAACCGTGTGTACTAAGGCTGTGACCCCCTTTCCTCTAACTTTCAACCGTGTGTTCTAAGGCTGTGACCCCCTTACCTCTCGACTTTCAACCGTGTGTACTAAGGTTGTGACCCCCTTTCATCTTGAACTTCAACCGTGTGTACTGAGGCTGTGACCCCCTTTCCTCTTGACTTTCAACCGTGCGTACTAAAGCTGTTACCCCCTTTTCTCTTCTTCATTCGTGTGTACTTTGGCGGTAACCCCCTTTGTTCTTGACTTTCAACCGTGTGTAATGATCCTATGACTCCCTTTCTTCTCGACATTCAACCGTGTGTACTGAGGCTGTGACCCCCTTTCCTCTTGAATTTCAACCGTGTGTACTGAACCTGTGACCCCCTTACCTCTTGAGTTTAAACCGTGTGTACTGACCCTATGACCCCCTTCCTCTTGACTTTCAACCGTGTGTATTGAGGCTGTGACCCCTTTACCTCTTGACTTTCAACCGTGTGTAATGAGGCTGTGACTCCCTTTCCTCTTGCATTTCAAACGTGTGTATTGAGACTGTAACCCCCTTTCCTCTTGACTTTAAACCGTGTGTACTGAGTTGTGACCCTCTTTCTTCTTGACTTTCAACCGTAGGTAATGAGCCTATGACTCCCTTTCATCTCGTCTTTCAACCATATGTAATGAGGCTGTGACCCTCTTTCCTCTTGAATTTCAACCGTGTGTAATGAGCCTGTTACCCCCTTTCCTCTCGAATTTCAACCGTGTGTACTGAGTCTTTGACCCCCTTTCCTCTTGACTTTCAACCGTGTGTACTTAGCGTGTGACCCCCTTTCCTCTTGAATTTCAACCGTGTGTACTGAGGATGTGAACCCCATTCCTCTTTAATTTCAACCGTGTGTACTGAGGCTGTGACCGATTTTCCTCTTGACTTTCAACCATATGTACTGAGCCTATAACCCCCTTTCATCTCGAGTTTCAACAGTGTGTACTAAGGCTGTGACCCCCTTTCCTCTTGAATTTCAACCGTGTGTACTGAGGCTGAAACCCCCTTTCCTCTTGACATTCAACCGTGTGTACTGAGGCTGTGACCCCCTTTCTTCTTGACTTTCAACCGTGTGTACTTAGCGTGTGACCCCCTTTCCTCTTGAATTTCAACCGTGTGTACTGAGGATGTGAACCCCATTCCTCTTTAATTTCAACCGTGTGTACTGAGGCTGTGACCCATTTTCCTCTTGACTTTCAACCATATGTACTGAGCCTATAACCCCCTTTCATCTCGAGTTTCAACCATGTGTACTGAGGCTGTGACCCCCTTTCCTTTTGAATTTCAACCGTGTGTACTAAGCCTGTGACCCCCTTTCCTCTCGTCTTTCAAGCGTGTATACTGAAGCTGTGACCCTCCTTTACTCTTGACTTTCAACAGTGTGTACTGAACCAGTGACCCCCTTTCTTCTCGACTTTCAACTGTGTGTACTGAGGTAGTTTCCCTCTTTACTCTTTAATTTCAACAGTGTGTACTGAGGCTTTGACCCCCTTTCCTCTCGATTTTCAACCGTGTGTACTGAAGCTGTGACCCCCTTTCCTCTTGAATTTAAACCGTGTGTACTGAGCCTGTGACCCCCTTAACTCTTGAGTCCAAACCGTGTGTACTGAGCCTATGACTCCCTTTCCTCTTGACTTTCAACCGTGTGTATTGAGGCTGTGACCCCCTTACCTCTTGACTTTCAACCGTGTGTGATGAGACTGTAACCCCCTTTCCTCTTGACTTTCAACCGTGTGTACTGAGGCTGTGACCCCCTCTCTTCTTGACTTTCAACCGTGTGTAATGCACCTATGACTTCCTTTCCTCTCAACTTTCAACCATCTGTATTGAGGCTGTGACCCCCTTTCCTCTTGAATTTCAACCGTGTGTACTGAGTCTATGACCCCCTTTCCTCTTGACTTTCAACAGTGTGTACTGAGCCTATGACCCCCCTTCTTCTCAACTTTCAACCGTGTGTACTGAGCCTATGACCCCTTTTCCTCTCGTCTTTCAACCGTGTGTACTGAGGTTGTGACCCCCTTTACTCTTGACTTTCAACAGTGTGTACTGAACCAGTGACCCCCTTTCTTCTCGACTTTCAACTGTGTGTACTGAGGTAGTTTCCCCCTTTACTCTTTACTTTCAACTATGTGTACTGAGGCTGTTTTCCCATTTCCTCTCGACTTTCAACCGTGTGTACTAAGGCTGTTACCCCCTTTACTCTTGACTTTCAACAGTGTGTACTGAGGCTGTGACCCCCTTTCCTCTTGACTTTCAACCGTGTGTACTGAGAATGTGAACCCTTTTACTTTCGACTTTCAACCGTGTGTACTGAGGCTGTGACCACCTATCCTCTCGACTTTCAACCATGTGTACTGAGGATTTGACCCCCTTTCCTCTTAACTTTCAATCGTGTATACTGATGCTGTGACCCCCTATACGCTCGACTTTCAACAGTGTTTAGTGAGGCTGTGACCCCTTTCATTTTGACTTTCAACAGTGTGTACTGAGGCTGTGACCCCCTTTCCTCTTGACTTTTAACCGTGTGTACTGAATCTGTGACCCCCTTTCCTTTCGAGTTTCAACCGTGTGTACTGAGGTTTTGACCCCCTTTCCACTCAAATTGCAACCATGTGTACTGAGGCTGAAACCCCCTTTCCTCTTGACTTTCAACAGTGTGTACTGAGGGTGTGACCCCCTTTCTTTTTGACTTTCAACCGTGTGTACTGAGGCTGTGCCCCCCTTTCCTTTTGACTCTAAACAGTGTGTACTGGGGCTGTGACCCCCTTTCCTTTTTGACTTTCAACCGTGTGTACTGAGGCTGTGATCCTCTTTCCTTTTGACTTTCAAACGTGTGTACTGAGGCTGTGTCCCCCTTTCCTCTTGACTTTCAACAGTGTGTACTGTGGCTGTGACCCCCTTTCCTCTTGACTTTCAACCATGTGTACTGGGGCTGTGACTCCCTTTCCTTTTGACTTTCAACTGTGTGTACTGAGGCCGTGACCCCTTTACCTCTTGATTTTCAACCGTGTGTACTGAGGCTGTGACCCCTTTTCCTTTCGATTTTCAACCGTGTGTACTGAGGCTGTGACCCCCTTTCCTTTCGAATTTCAACTGTGTGTACTGAGGCTGAAACCCCCTTTCCTCTTGACTTTCAACAGTGTGTACTGAGGCTGTGACCCCTTTTCCTTTTCGAATTTCAACCGTGTGTACTGAGGCTGTGACCCCCTTTCCACTCGACTTGCAACCATGTGTACTGAGGCTGTGACCCCCTTTCCTAACGACTTTCAAGTGTGCTTACAGAGGCTGTTACCCCCTTTCCTCTTAACTTTCAACAATATGTACTGGGGCTGTGACCCCCTTTACTTTTGACTTTCAACTGTGTGTACTGAAGCTGTGACCCCCTTTCCTTTTGACTTTCAACTGTGTGTACTGAAGCTGTGACCCCCATTCCTTTTGACTTTCAACAGTGTGTAATGAGGCTGTGACCCCCTTTCCTTTCGAGTTTCAACCGTGTGTACTCTTAACTTTCAACAATATGTACTGGGGCTGTGACCCCCTTTCCTTTTGACTTTCAACTGTGTGTACTGAAGCTGTGACCCCCTTTCCTCTTGACTTTCAACCGTGTGTACTGAGGCTGTGACCCCCTTTCCTTTCGAGTTTCAACCGTGTGTACTGAGGCTGTGAACCCCTTTCCTCTTGACTTTCAACCTTGTGTACTGAGGCTGTGACCCCCTTTCCTCTTGACTTTAAACCGTGTGTACTGAGGCTGTGACCCCTTTACCTCTTGACTTTCAACCGTGTGTACTGAGGTTGTGACCCCTTTCCTCTTGACTTTCAACCGTGTGTAGTGAGCCTGTGACCCCCTTTCCTCTCTTCTTTCAACCGTGTGTAGTGAGCCTGTGACCACCTCTCCTCTCGTCTTTCAACCATGTGTACTAAGGCTGTGACCCCCATTCCTCTTGTCTTTCAACCGGGTGTACTAAGGCTGTGACCCCATTTCCTCTCGTCTTTCAACCGGTTGTACTGAGCCTGTGAGCCCCTTTCCTCTTGACTTTCAACCCTGTGTACTGAGTCTGTGATCCCCTTTCCTCTTTAATTTCAACCGTGTGTACTTAGCCTGTGACCCCCTTTCCTCTTGACTTTCAACCGTGTGTACAGAGGCTGTGACCCCCTTTCCTTTCG
>CABFVZ010007266.1:0-11766 GCA_902151445.1 Timema monikensis | reverse complement strand
TACACCACTGAATCTCGAAAGCGAAACCCCCCATCTCCAATCCCGCGCATGACGGTGTCTCTATCCCCGATCAGCTCTGCCCACTCCCCGGAACTGAGAGCCAACCTCTCATTAACCACTGACCCGTGTTGACCGGAGTCAGGAAACCACTCTGCGCTCTCGAAGAGCGAGCCTTGCAACCTCGACGAGCGAGGCGCGGGGAGGTCGTGCGCAGCTAACCACGCATGGCAGAAAGAGGGAGGGGGAACGGGCAAACCACGCTGCGCGCGGGCCCAAAGATGAGTGACGAGACACTCGGCACACCATGATAAACTCCTCCCTAATATAATTGAGAGTCGCTATTTAGTTCCCAATTGTCTGTGCACACCACATATGGTTTCTACCTTTTATATATTTTACAATATTTCTTTAATGGTTCATCATATTAAGTGCTAACATAGTTAACTGCAAACAGTGTTGCCAAAAATGACACTTCAAAAAATGCTGTATTTTTAAGGGTGAAGGTTTTAATAAATGTACCTAAAAATAATTATAATAGTTGAACGGTTCACAAATATAGCACAAAACTAGTTTATATTGGTAAATAAGAGTCTATTGGACAACTAACTGCAGGGTGAGTTCATTCAGATTCAAATTAGTGAGTTAACAGGATGAAAGATTGATGTGTGGGCTCGACAAACCCCTCACCCCCACCCACCCTACCTTCGGATTGATAAGCTTAAATTTTTTAGATTGGATAGTTCAAAATCACCATTATTTCCCATGAATATTTTACTTAAATCAATGATAAGAAATAGTATTTAATTCGAATTTTATAAGAAAATATTTTGATAATTAGAAGAGTAGGGTATACATTGTTAGTTTTTTTTTAGGTTTTACTCATTTCAAAACCTTATTAAATCACCCCATATGCCAAAAATGTTAAATAAACACCATAGTAAAAGAGAAAGCTGGGAATTTTGCACCTGCAGCGAGAGGGTTTCCTAATATAAGGGATGTGTTTGCTTCGCTTTTACATCTTCTTTGTGACAATGTAATCACGTGATGCCCAGCATGGAAGGGATAAACTTTCATGCTGTGTGCCCTCGAGTGGAAAAGGACTGAAAACAATGTATGATATTGCAAAGGAATTTTGAATATATCCGAACACTTCATTAGCTTACCTTAAAAAAATATAAAATCATGAAGAGTTGTAATGTGTAAAATGAAGGAATGAGAAAACGTATTAGAGCCCTGATTTTTTTTATCACCCCGTCTTACTACCTGTTTGGGTTATATGCTTAAGTACTAATTACTCTAAAGGGTTAGGGATTGGGAAGGTTGAATCTAGAGGGAGTGAACCCACATTTGCGTGGAGGGAGAGTGGAAAACCATGTAGGAAACACCACCCACAGTTCACCCAACTGAGATTCAAACCTCGATCTCCTCGTCCTCGGAAGTCAAGCTCATAGCCTGACGTTGAGAAGTGTGTTTTAAAGGGGTTCAAGTAATTGCATAGCCAGAGCATTCCTTTGAGTGGCCCATTAATTCGAGCCAAAATGTTAAAAAATAGGAGTTGAAAATGCTAAGGCAATTTCTGGTTGGTTTGCATGGTTCAAGGACACAAATGAGATCTATTTTAAGAATGTATGTGATGAGAGTGCAGCTATAGATGTAGAAATGGCTAACCAATGGTTCAGTGAATTGTCACATGGACAAGATTGGTCTTTTATCAAGTGTTTGCCAAACAAAACATTAGTTTGTAATTCATAACATATAAAGTGAGAGCTCAAACTCAATTATGAGGATTTAGCTTCATGTTAATAATGATGTTTAGGCATTTCAAACAATCTTGAAAAAAAGTGTGCAGACTGGGTCTAAAAATATTGGTTGCCAGGAGACAAAGGGGGCACACCACAAGTACAAGGTTATCATTTAATTTTTATAAGAAATGAATATATTTTTTAGTAATTGAGTATACAGTAGGTAATAAATGTAAAGACAGACTCTGTTGAATTTTTAATTAATTTTTTTATATTTTAAATAAACAATGGATATTTTTAAATAATTTGCTTGTACTGAAAATTGTACACATTAACAGGTAGTTTGAAAACATATTTTATGCAGTCCACTACATTAAGAGCAATCGTTTGAATGTACTAAATGATTGGGTAAATATGTCAATAATTGCTTCTGCATCCAATTCATCTAATAATTCCTTTTCAACGAATAGCAATATGTTTGATTCCAAGTTATCCTCAAACAATGAATTTCTTAGCCATGTCTTTATGATCTTTAGCTTTGAAATGTCCTCTCACATTGGATTTAAGTAACTGATTGCGTGCAGATGACTTTATAAAGTCCATACGTTATCATATGCCTTGTCATGAAGTCTGTTGGATGATAAAACTGTTAGTGCATACAATGGCAAGTGATACAAATTTTACACTTGTTGCAACTGGAACACATATTCTCACTATCATCAAGCAATAGCTTTAATACATCAAAATTCAAAGCAAAAGGAAACAATTCCAATATTACTTGATCTTTGCTAATTTGAGGAGACAGCCTCCAGACCTTCCAATGCTTCATCTTTAAGGCCCTTCCCTGCAATAGTTTTAAACTTTGCTGAGTCAAAGTAGTATAAATCTGTATACAAATTTTTATGTTTTATGAAGCATGACTCTAGTGACTGGACAGTGTACAATGAGGTACATTAATAGGTTAAACATCTTTACTCAAAAATCAGCTTAAGATCTCAAGGAATATCCTTCGTTATCTATGAGCTCATCTGCCATTTTTTCTCCTTCCTCTGCATCTTAGCTGCCAATGTTGTTTCCAAAGAATCCATCTCCATTGTTTGATTTTCATCCATATTCAAGTGTGAAATCTTGGCATAACATATATTTACTAATTTCAATGCCTTGCTGTGAATGTTACTAAATGTTGTCTGTTCCTTCAACTATGTTGTAGCTGAATTTGCTTAAACGCCATGCAGTTAACATTTCTAAATAATTTGTCAGTAAATAACTTGATCACAGGGCTCTAGTTTCAAATATATACAAGTAAGTAAATGCCATCAATATTGTCTTAAAATTACTTACTATTAAAATAATAATACACCATAAATTTTAGTTGCATACAGTAATAATATTGGAACTCCCATTATATTTTCAAGCTACTTAAAGGTCATAAACCTCTTTATCATATTGTCTAATGTTTAAGGGCAAGCTGACACCCTGGCCAGTCCGCCACTGTTACTACCCATTCGGGTTAGATGCTTAAGTACTAACTACACTAATGGGCTAGGAGTTGGGAAGATTGGATATAGAGGAAAAGAACCTGCATTTGTGTGGAGGGAGAGTGAAAATCATTTGGGAAAAACAACCCCCAGTTCACCCGAGCGAGATTCGAACCCTAATCTCCCCATCCTCAGCAGTCAAGCTCAACACAAAACCAGCACATTAGCTAGCTACATCACCAAGGCTGGTCACAATGTTATATCGTTGAATAGGTGAATCAACAATTTATTATCAGGTATATATTATAATAATAAGAACGAGGCCTATCTGGAAATAGGAGGCAACTTACAAATGTTGGCTTTTTTTTCCTTTGCCACATAACATAATAAAGGGTTGTATACACACCACAAAAGGACTAAGGGGTGATTCCAGCATTAAATGTGTGACTTTCAGTCATTATTTTATAGTTTCAATTAAATTTTTGGAGTATAATGTGATTTTTTTCAACTATCATGTTTTATTTTGACGTATTAAACTTTTTTTATTTTAAAATATATGATTGAAATATTTACATTTATACTATGTTTTTCTACTCTATTTTTTTAAATGTTGTTACGTGTGTGACTCAGAGAGTTACCACATTCTAACAAATACATAATTGCAATTTTATTACTGTGAATTCACTTGCTCTAACTATGCAGTTTATATTATTGCCACTTTTAATGAGTTATATCATTAATATTGTATAGTGCCAAAATGTTTGCATTCATATTTTTGCTGCGATAAAATTGTATGTATATATGTTACGTGTGTTACCAATGACTGTTACGTGTGTGACTTACCGAATTTAATTTGAACTTTAAAATTAAAATACAAGTCTATAACATTTTAAATTTAAATATACATTGTCAAACCCGATTAAAATGTATAACCTGGTAAATTATTCAAAAATAGTAGATAATAGTATATGTTTATTGATAATAATAGTCAATAGCAGTTTATTATTATTTGTTGTTATTATTATTATTATTATCGTTATCGTTGTCATCGTCGCCATCACCATCATCATCATCATCATCATCATTATTATTAGCAAATATACTAATAATATAGGCTCAGCTATCAAATCTAATACATACAATTCTAAATTATTTTGAATTGAAATTAAATTGTTTTAAGTAGGATACTTTACATGCATTTCAATAGTCTTTTATTAAAACTAAATAGGTCTCATGTTCAGCAAGATTAGATATAACTGCAACTTTTTTACTTGGAGAGTTTGGTAGACTTCTTAGGGATTTTATAACAGCTTTTCCCAGCGACTGTGGAGTTTTGTAAGGCTTAGACTTTATAGAGGTGTGGCTAGAAGTAGGCCTAGTCAAAACATTTTGTTTTTCTAAGTCTAGCTGTTTTCGTTCTCTACTGATACGCTTTCTTTGTGCGGCTGCCATTTGGTAATGTTTCTTTTCAATTTTAGTCATTTGTAATACTCTTTATTTTCTTACACACTCTACTCTCTTACTTTCCAATACATTATAGGTTAATTCATTTTTCTTTTTGTTTCTGTATTTCTTCATTCTTTGTGCACCAGACAGTGCAACTTTTTTCACATGGGGTTCACTTATGTCCCTTTTTTATTCACAAATAATAGTCCTTTGATTAAAATCATACATGCCTACAATGAACAAACAAAAATTACAGTTAATACTTCATTAACTTGAACAGTCTTGAGTGTGTCCAAATACAGTAACAGCTGTTTAATCAAGCTAGTATTATTCAACTGTTTCATAATAGGTACCAACTTGAGAAAAAATTACTATTTTTATTAACATTAGTGCCCATTTTTTTAATATTTCCATAAAATAATATTACTATATATTTTTTTAATAAGACATCTTAATCCTTAGATACAATATGCTTTTAATCTAAATTTTGTAGTTGATGCAAACTAAAATTATGTACTTAATGGATTTTGAATTAAATTAGATGATCTATTGACATTCATTTTAGGACACATTCATAAATAATTTAAAAATTTCTAGACTATATTTAAAATATTGATTTCATACTTTATTTATTATTTTCTTATTAAAAAATTATTAGTAATGAAAAATATATACATTTTACAACACAGTAACAACAATTTTAACTAAATTGGTGTGGTTTATATTTTTATGGTCTTGGGACCATTTTTTTGTGGAATCACCTGAATTATCATAGTATTCATAGCAATAGTAAGATAGTTTATAAATTTCATAGAATCATGGAATTAAACATTTACTAAACTAATTCACAGGATTTAATTCAGACATTATACACAATAATACCTGAAAAGTGTCAATCTGAGAACGTGTATAGGCTAAATTATAATCCACAGAAACCTATCTGTGTGTTCGAAAACTAATTTAGATCTAAGCCTTCTTCAGAAATCTTTCAACTTAGTAATGTCAGGAATGGTAAGCCTATCTTATATAATATAATAGCAGCCTACATATAAAATGTACTACATACCTTTTTGAGAAGAAAACATGTTTAATAATACCAAGGTTTATAAAGTCTGATAATTTTGAATAACTATATAATATGTAATACAAACAAAACCCACTAAACTCAAAAGGGAAACACATATAAAAGTGAATATTGACAAACTTTTGCATTGACACATGATTCTTTGTGTTGTATGATGTTATATTTTCATAAACATTAAATGTTTACTTGATCAGTACCTTTTATTTGAATTTTTTTTATTAAGGTGTGTTTATTAGGTTGAGTGAGACCCCATAATAATAGCGTATATGTAAATTAAGGAGAGATTGAAAGTTTAGGTTTTATCAAAGGCCTAGTAATTATTTTAAACCTTAATCTGGGTTTATATAATATGTGTGATGTTATCTAACGAGTGTGGCAGTTGTCAGTGGCGGTTTAGTTTGAACAGATCTTTGTGTAATCATACAGCGAACAAGACTACACCATGTAGGCCTAAGCTCACACCGAAATGATGTTCAAGATTTCTTGAAACAAAATTTGCAAGAATTGGATTTGCTACGAAAAAAAAGGTGAAATGGGATTGTGTTCAGAAAATCAATAATTAAATTTTGGGATTTAATTTAAAGTGTGCCACATGTTCTAGAACTCTGATTTGTGCTTTCAATGCCTTTTTAAGCAACTTGGCTATCCTAATCCCGTTTTTAGGAGAGAGTACTTTTTTGAATGTCAAATTAGGTAAACAATTTTTTATGAGTACCTAGGCCTTATAATAACTAGATGTATTAGTTTGTTATAAGTTTAAGCATAATGTTGATATTTTCGAAATAAAAAATCTGATAAAAGGTTAGGCCTACTCTAGATGATGGGTAGGCCTACTAATGAAATTACACCAAGATAGTTAAACTTTAGTAAATAGTAATCACAACGGGAACACCCCAAAGTAATTTAAGAACCTAGCCTATTTAAATGCATCGTAAATATTTTGGTGCAGATTATAGATGTGATTAAAAACCATCCTAACTTAATAGTACATCATCTGTCTAACCTTCCATTCATAAATCTAAAAAATATATTAGTAAGTTGGAAATGATAATATAATTCAAATCAATTTTTTAATATAGGATGGCATGCATGTTTGTGAATACATATGGTGATGCGTTTGTGAACATGAATGACATATATGTCCATATGATATTTTAGGAAAAACATTTTGTTGCCACATGAAAGGTTAACTTTAGTCAGGTTGAGATAGTTTATAACAAAAAATATTTATTCAACAGCATTCTTTTTTTCAGTCCTACTTCTAACTACCTATTTGGGTTTTATATACATAGGCCTATGTGCAATCACATTAATGTGTTGGGGATGAGGAAGGCATAATTAAGAGGAAATGTGCCCAAATTTGTGAGAAGAGAGAGTGGAAAACCATTTAGGAAAATCCCTCTTCAATTCGGCCAACTGGGATTCGGACTCCAATATCTCTGTAATCTGCAATCAAGTCTATTGTGAGAGTGACACCTTGGACCATTCGACCACCAAAGTTGGTGATTGCATAGTAAAGCACTTTTAGTGACATGTTGGGACAAAGTTCTGTGATTTAGGTGAGTTCATTTTTAATTTTAATATACAATATAATTTACAAAAAAAAAATTATAACTTATAAGCCGAGGAATAATTATTTGAATCATTATGTTATTTCTAAGGGAAGGCTATAAAAAACAATAAATTTAAAAATACTTTTAACTCATAAATTGTGTACCATTCCCTGTTTAATTAATGTGTTATCGTAATAATGCTTTATAGTAGACGATAAGGTGTTTTTTATCTAATAGATATAAGTTACATTTAAATGAAGACATTATAGAGTGATATATTATAGATCATTTCTTTTATAAGTATAAAATAGGCTACACAAATTACATTTAAAGGAAGAAATTAAAGAATGATAGATCATAGGTCCTTTCTTTAATAAGTAAAAACTAGGCTATGTGAATGCCTACTTTTTTTTTACAAGAATACTGTTAAAGTCAATGAATAAATTAATCAACTTGATTTCTTAGATTTGTTAGGAGCTTTGTCCAATGCTGATCTACGACCACTGCTGGAGCGTTGGTCCAGTTCTTTTGTCTTGCAGGTTTTATTGTAGATATCTCTCAAAAGGCTATGTAAAACTGAAGGTGAAATATCATGCCGCAAGAGGAATATTAATGCTCTTAAGATTTGAGGCTTTATAGAAAGTCCACTAAGCTCAGCCAAATGAATCATATCTTTTTCGTGTGGTTGCTGTGGATACTGCATAATTAGTTGTTCTCTGGAGTGTACACCAAGTTTATAGTTAACTTTTATAATTGAACAATAATATTTATAAATTTAAAATATTGTCTTAGAAAACGGGAAAAAAGTTTTAGTAAAAACACTGGAACACAACCTTGTGTTAAGATGTAAAAATAAGCTTGTGAATTTTCTCAATTTGTAATTGCTGTTTTATCCTACTCTAGTTTATATACTGTACTGATATTTGATTAATTAGTATTTCATAATGAAACACGGCACAATTAAATTTACATTATTATTGTATTATTTCACACACTTTATTTCAAAGTTAAAAATGTTATCACGTCAAGGATCAATTCAAAGCAGAGATAATAAATCAAGGCTCAATCGAGGCGTTAGGTCTTCGCGATTAAGTTAGAATAAGGGCTTACGACAAAAGCGTTTTCTATCTCATAGTATGAATTTTAGATAATTAGGCTTGGCTTATATTCTAGACCTTGGTTTATAATAATGTCTAATGCATAACTAATAGCAAATTGTGCACTTCACATAGATCTCATAACATTTAATCATTTTATTTTCAATGATTCAAATTGTTCTGTACTTCAAATCTAAAAAACTAACTTATTGGAGTGAATTTAAAAATGAATTTATTTCAGACACACCTATAAACTTCAAGTTTTCTACTGGTTATGATTAGTTTCTTAACGATCGTTAATTTTACAATCTACTTTGCATTGTAGTAGTAAACTTACGTTACATGGTTTATCATGAATTTAAGCGCAATAAGTTGCCAGCATATGGCTTGGTGTGTCATAAATGTAAAATGAAAAATCATTTAAATAAAATGTTGTGCATATACATACATACATACCGAATCACACCGTTCCCTTATGAGCTAAACTTTTTTTAAAAAAAAAAATTGATTTGGAGTGGTCGTGGACAATCATACGACAACACATCTAATATGTCTGGGCTGTATACGGGCGTGCAAGCTTGAATCAAGTCGCTGTACTCTCAAGCTGAGTATGTTCCATGTGCGGCCCACTCCCTTAACCTTTATGGTTCTTTAGATGTGGGATCATGTATTAAAGCAATATTATTTTTCGAATTACTTCAAGAACAATACAATTTCTTCATTTGTTCCACGCACAGGTGGGATCTTCTGCACCAGAAATGAAGCTTAGTAATTCAAAGACTGTGTAAAATATGGTAGTCAGCTCGACATGGTGCTTGTCATGCCCTACGAGAAGACTGGTCAGTTGTAGAGTAGACTTCGAATTTTCTGGAAAATTATAGCGATAAAAAAAACCTTTTACCAGAAGTGGAGCGTCTGCTCTGAAATCTGGCCTGGAGACACTAAATAGCCTTTCTGTCTTTTCTTTGGGATACTACTATTTTAGAAAGGTTCAATAAAATCAGCATCAAACTTCAGTAAAGTGAAGACACATTACAGTTCACTGGTTGACTTTGTTTTAAAACTGAGTAATGATTTTGACCGGCTAGAAAACTTGGCAAGGGAAAAATCAGTTTTAAGTTTTAACGGAATATAAATATGATAATCAAAGGAAGAGGAAACTAACTTTAGCACCTGGTGAATCCAGGGAAAATGTAGTTTTATTCACAGAATCTGACAGCCTCCGCATCAACACATTAAATGTGATACTCGATTTGCTGAGAAAAGAGCTCAGGAAACGTACAGAAAATCAATTTGCAAAGAACTTTAGGATTTTTGGAGGTGATTAAACAGTTGAAGGCTGCTTATGTTTCCAAGAAAGCTAATGAATTGAAGAACATGTTTCACGGTGATCTAGAATTATCAATAGTTGGTGAATGTTTACATATGAAAGCATTGCTCGAGCAGCAGACCCCTAAAGATGAAATATATATGAGTCTGATTGAAGTAAGCAGGGTCCTACGCAAGAAAGATATGATGGAGATCTACCCAAATGTCAAAATAACTCTTAGGATGGACTTAAGGTGGGATGGTGGGGGACACGAGAAAAGGCTAGTGTTTTTGCAGTTTTTATAACAAAATATATATATTTTTTTGATAAAATAAATAACTTAAAATATTACTCAAGTACAAACATAGAATAAATCTTCAAGTGTTGATACAAACAGTTCATGAATAGCCAACATGAACATAGTAGTATTAGATGAGAAACTTTTTATATGAATAGAAAAACTTTCATTAAATTCTAAGACAACCTTAAAAGATATTCAAGAAATTTTGAGGTTACCACGTGAAGAAAAATAAATGATATGTTTGTACTAAAGCAATATTTTATTTATTCTAGCCGAGAAAAATTGAGATAAAAACTGCAACGACACAGGCTTATCGCCTTCCATTCCACCTAAAGTACACTGGCAACAAATTGCGCTGAAGAGTGGTAATTTTGTACGCTTCAGCACGTCAATAATTATTTTAAGATCAATCACCGGAACTGAGAGACTGTCAGTAGAGGCACTACTGCTCCTAATTGATATATATATTTATGTAATTGATGCATTTGCTTGCAGCAAAGTAATTAGGAAAAGGCGATTTTGTTGTGATTTGAGAGTCTCGTGTCTTGTCTTTTTTAAGCAAAAGTTAACAATAAAACTATTTTTGCTACTGCATATATTTATAATATTTAGTGCATTAGTATGTCTAAAACTATGATACAGGTGGTATAAATGTATATTAAATTGGCCTAGGTAGCCTAATTATTTTTGTTATTCTTATTTATTCAAAATATGTGGTCTTAATGAAATTTGAGTAGCATAACCCCAATTAGGAACGTCCCAACAATGCCTGCTATGTAAGATTAATTAAAGCCATACTTGGACGTACAAAAGCCGAGGGGCTAAGAAAACATAGAGCGGACACAACCACCTAAGCCAAGTCCCTGCATTGAGGGTGCGAGACAATAGATAGTTGGACCCATCTATCATCAATAGATCAATAGGGGCTATTCCTACTGTCCCAAGTCATAATAGTGGTCAAATCCACCCATATTAAAAAGAGTAGAATAATTCTTCAATAAAACAAAGTTACCTAGATCTCAACTGCCACAGGGAATAGTACAAAGCATCAGGACACTAACGTTTATACATAGTTATTATGCTAGAAAATAGACATACTGGGTCCTAAAGACACCAACAGATATTACATTAACTTATGACTTATACACGTCCTGGTGCAAGTAATTAAGCTAAGTTTCCTGTACAAATATAATATTAAAGAACGCACTACATCCCAGCATCGTGATACAATATCCTAAGGGAGTAGGCTACTCCTAAGCAAATTAAAAGCATTATTAAATTAAAAACCTACTTAAATTAATAAATGACAAAGTGCCTGCTATCCAACAGAAAGAAATAATAGAAAAATTGTAATCATATTCTAATACGTCAAAGCAGATTTCGAGCGACTAAACTTTCTCAAAAGGAGAACAGAATACCCATAAGGAAAGGAATGTATCCACCTAGATGGTGAGATCATCGATATCATCCTCACAGACATAAGAAAAGCGTTGAGCAGCGTCAAACGTGGCAGCGCGTCTTCTTCGGTCGTTGATTGAACGAGTTGCATTTAGTAGGCTGAACACTCAATATAAAATATGATCTACCTAGTGGACGAAGAAGGGACGTGAAAGGAGAAGTCTTATTTCCCCATGCGTCATTTCTGTTTAGTTAATCCCACGACACTTAAGGCCGGTATGCAAGAACGATGTTGGAGTAGGAGTAAAGGAGGAGTAAAGGCAGAGTCAGCTACTCTTGAGGAAGGAATCCGTGTCGT
>CABFVZ010007265.1:0-11778 GCA_902151445.1 Timema monikensis | reverse complement strand
AGAAAATTACTTTATTGGTCTTTAGATGTCGCTTCGTTGCTAGGTGATGGCGTCTTATCGCCAGTTGAGTTATAATTAATCGATTGTAACGATAAGTATGTTTAATGGGTATCGTTTCCATGAAAAGCTATATTTAAATAATGTTCACGTGAACTATAAAATATTTGAATTTAGATTTTGTATTGTTGTTTTGCAACATGCCAGTTCTGATGGGCAGATATTTAATATTTGAATTTGGATTTTTTATTGTCGTCTTGCAACGTGTCAGTTCTGATGGGCAGATATTTAATATTCGAATTTATATTTCTTGTTGTTGTTTTGCAACATGCTAGTTCTCATGGACGAATATTTAATAATTGAATGCATATTATCTTGTCGTTATTTTTTGCATATAAGAAAGGCGCCCTATCAAGTGGGCTTAGAATTAAATACGTTTAACTAAATTTTCTTGTTGTAATGCCATCTGGCTATGTTCATAACTTTTAATGAGTCTAATTTACATTTATACCTTTTATCAATATCTTATGTTAACATTTAATTAATCTAATATATGTTTCACCTCAGACTCTTTAACTTTGGCTACAATTCGTTGTGGTATATGAATTTCGTTTATATTTTTTATATACATCTTCACTACAACTATGTTAACGTTGAATAGAACTGTTAAATATCTAATTGTGCAAATCCAAATAAATATCAACTTATCATGACTTAGACTAATATTTACTATATATGCCTCTCCATACCCTAGGTATTAGAACTAACATATGTCTATTAATTTATTGTGAACTGATAGGCAGGTTGCAGTATCTCACTGCTTTCTAGAAGTTGACGGCCCCTTTTGAATAACCCAGCAACAGGTTTGAGTTGCGAGCTTCGGTATTGGAATGTTTAGGGTAAAACATTCAAAGCCTTGAACTCCATAGCACTCACTTCTATTGTTGTCCCTTTTTTATATTACTATTTATATTATTTGAGCATCCTCCCCTTGAGGATGGTTCAAAAATAAATTTTCTCAAAATTGGCTCTAAAGATTTTGATTAAAATTCGTATCTTGATGTTGATTAAGATTATAAATTAACTGGATATTTTCATTTTTCCATGAAAATTACTTTTAGGGTACTTCACAAAAGTTGAAATTTCCATATCTCTGCAACTATTTGAAATACTAAATAACTTATCGTTGCAAAATTGTAGTACTATTAAAATTAAATAACTTTTATATGAAACATATTTTTATAAAACAAACCGTGTCTGAGATATTGGTAAATATATTAATACAATTTTTTGAGCTTTAGTTGTAAAGAGATACTACTTAAGTTTTAACGCAATAATTCCTCAATGCCACAGAGTAATTAAATATAAGTAAGTCTCTCAAAAAGATTGTTATTTTCCCTTAAACCTCTTAGGAGAAATGTTTGTACAACAAAGATATATCTCCAATTTAGACTCAATAGTCAATATTTACGTCTTTTATTGGTCAAATTTATAAATGAAGAATTTAATAGCAATGCAATGGCATGAAGATTTGCAACACCTAATAAAATGTCAACAATTTTAACCGGAAGTCGAAATTTTAATATAAAGTGTTGACTCTTGTGGACCCAACATTAATCTTTTTATATCGGTCCAAACATACAAATGAGAACATTAATTCTTTGAAAACAAAATTATAAAATTTAAAACCGGGATTATAAAAAACGTTTTACAAAAATACAGTGCAACTTTTACTTGGGTTTGCTATTGTATATTATTTTGTTTCACATATATTACGAGTTTTGAGTAAATCTCAATTTTTAAACAATAGAGCGAGAAAGTCCGTGTGGAGTTCCATACCATTAATTTAGTTTGGGCTCACATAAAACGTAAAGATTCAACATAATCTTGAGATCATTTTCTTAAATATTATAATATTGTCTCTTGTCATGAAAAAGTAAATAAGGTACCAATCTGGCTAGAGTTTTGATAAAATGTGTAATTATCATCTGGGATGAATGCACCATGTTTCATAAGGGAAGAATCGAGTTTTTAAATCGAATTTTCCAATACACAAGAGGGACACTAAAGCTAATGGGAGATGTGACTTATTTTATCCGGGGATTCTCGCTAAACTCTGCACGTAATACAGATAGGCACTAATGCTGATTTGATAATGGCATCTATTGAGTGTTCTTTTATATGGAAAAAAAATTAAGATTTTATCCCTTTCGATAAATATGAAAATTCATAAGAAAAAGTGTTAAATCTATTAAAGAATATATAAAGGACGTTTATCTATATCTGTTCAATTTGGACCAGAAATCTAAAACATCACTTTTTGAAAGAGTTTAACGCCTAGAAATGACACTGCTAGGAGCTATAAATGAAAATCTAAAATGTAAATTTATAGTTGAGAAAAGAATTTACGAATCTGTAGATTGGGTTTCAAATGAATAAGAAATAGTTAGCTACCCTGTTGAATTATTAAATTTACTTGTCCGCAAGGAATCTCCCCCCACCCCCACCCCCATAAACTCATTTTAAAGATAGGTGCTTCTATTATATTATTGAGAAATATAATTTATCCAACAAGTTGTAATGGAACAAAGTTACAAGTAATTAGTTTGAAATAAAACATAATCTAGGCAGTGATTTTAATTTTATCTGATAAAGGACAACTCGTGTTCATATTCAGAATATATTTAATGCATAGTAGGCCCTAAATAACCATTGTTTTAGCCTTTGTGTTGGTATTTGTGTTAAAAATACACCTTAATATATAATAGTAAAATTAAAGTATGATATTTTTAAAGAAGTGAAATAAAATTATAAGTTAAGAGTGTTAGAAGTACATTATGAAGGAATCTAAATTAAATATACGAAGTTTGAGTGTTTATATACCCAAGGTTATTGGGTTCAAGCCCAGCCGGGTTCAATGGATTTTTACTGAGTGATAAATATCCGAAACCCAGTTTTTTCCTGAGGGTAGGTAAAGCTATTGGTCTCTTGTCAATTGTGACATACAAAATAACCCTGGAAGGGTTAGATTCCTTTCTTTCGCTCTCGCTTATGGAAATTCTCGTGTTCTGATATATTCAGTAGCTTCAGAAACTACATGTTAAATACCTCAACTAAAATAATAAAAATTCATGTATCTTCAATTTCCTGTTAAACTATGCTTCGCCATCACCTTCAACAAACACACGGCCAGTTATTTAAAGTAACAGGAATTGATCTACATGAACCTTGCTTTTTTAATGGTTAGTCGTACGTCACCTTCTCTAGAGTAAGTAAAATAAATGGTACAGAACTAGGCACGGAAGTTATCGCTCTATTATTTTAAAATGGAGATATGTAGTGAAAATTACTAATATAGTATACACAAGTGAACCCAAGAACAAATTACGCTATATATACGTGATACCTTTCTTGACTCACAGTTTTACATTTTATAATTAATTTAAAAAAAAATAACGTCTTCATTTGTATATTTCGACCAATAAAAAATATCGATACTGGTTCCCCTAGAGCCAACACTTTGTATTAAATTTTGAATTCCATTAAAAAATTTCGGAATTTTAATAGGGAATGCACATCTTATGGTTATCGCATTGCTACTAAATTTCCCTTTTATAAATTTTGACTAATAAAATAGGTTATTATTGAATATAGAGTCTAAAATGAGAGAGATAAATCATTGCTGTACCAGGGGTAGATCCAGGACGGGGAACTGGGGGGCTGGCGCTCCCCTTAAAGAAATTAAACCAATTAAATCAATGTTAAGGTCACTACTAGTTTTATTGTCACGTAATACTATCTCACAAGCCTGATTTCATTTTTAAAATTGTAAATAGTAATACTATTAAATGATTAATATACGATAATTATTGTAAATACTTAATACAATCACATTAAATATTAAAGTGGTGAAAATAGGCATTAATGAGGAAACCCAAATTTAAGTTGCGCACCTCTCACCTTGTTGCACAAACCTTGTTTAGGTTTAAATTTATTGTATCATTTTTATTATTACTATTTCAATTATTAATAATAAATAAATTTAAAATAATTTATTTTTTAATAACGTTCATTAAACAAAATCTTTGAATAATACCACACATATAAGGTGCTAGTATGGCTAAGTGGTAAAATTTCGATTCAGAATGAGAAAAAACTAGCGATACTATAAAGTGGAGTTAAAGTTCGATTGTTCTAAATCTGAATAATTACATCTATTTCATCTAATTGATTGAATAGCTAAAAAACTTTTTATTTAATAATTGTTATAATATTTAAACTTATATCCCTCTTAATAATCACTATTTGTTGATATCCTTATCATTTGCTTATAATAAGTTTCAATACTAATTGCAAATTTCAAGTTATACCCTTCAATAGAGGATTATTTTCAAATTTTTAGCGCTATACTGAAAAAATATATAAGAATTTACTCTTAAATTTTGAAGTTTTTTATGTCAAAATGTATTGAGGTGTCTCCCACATCCCTCCCCCAACCCGATCCCAATGGGAGCACCCGCGTACCTCCCACCCTCTTACGAAACTCTTTGCTGTACAAACATTTCCCCTAAGAGGTTAAAGGAAAAATAACATCAATTTATTGAAAACTTACTCTGTGGCATTAGAGAATTATTTCGTTAAAATTCAAGTAGTATCTTTTTACAACCAGAGCGCACATAATTGTATTAATATATTTGCCAATATCTCAGAAAATGTTGATTTTATAAAAATATATTTCATATAAAAGATTTTTTATTTTTAATAGTACTACAATTTTGCACTGATAAGTTGTTTAGTATATTAAATAGTTGCAAAGATAAGGAAGTTTCTGCTTCTGTAAATTACCCTAAATTCATTTTCACAGGAAAATGAAAGTGGCCATTTTGTTTATAATCTTAATCAATGCCTAGATATAAATTTCAATCAAAATCGTTAGAGGCGATTTTGAGAAAATCGATTGTTTCTCTTTTCGCTTTTTATCAAACTACTCATAATTTTGGGGTTAAAAAGATACACAGACAGACGGCATAGCAAAAACCACTTTTTAGGGTTCGGGGGGTCATGAGACGTTGACATACATCAACATTTCTGCATTTCTGGTTAGAATTGTTTTACGGTCGCAATACCCTTTAGTGTTCGAAAAGTTATAACATATATATTTGCGTATAGCTCAATATTTATTGGTTTAATAAAAATATGTTTTGAATAAAATATTTGTATTATAAATAGATCTACATATTTTCAGTGATAAATAATTTCATATCTCAAATAATTTTGGAGATATGATAAAAAAAAGAGAGAATTTACGCATCTGACAGGAGCCCTTAAATTCATTTTGCCGGAGTATTGAGAGTAGCGATTTTGTTTGGAATATTTATAAATGTTTAGAAATTAAATTTAATCACAATCGTACGAGCCTATTTTGAGTAAATCGATTTTATTTCTCTTTTTACCCTTCAGTAAATTAACCTTAATTTTAGGGTTGGATATCCAATTTCAAAAAGACCTCGGGGCAACCCTATAAAAATCCTAGATACAATGTTTTAGCCCGATCGGTAAAATAGTTTAGTCTCTAGTCGGAGGTACAGACAGACGGAAATTCAAAAACCACTTTTTCGGATTCGGGGGGTCATGAAACGTAGAGATTCATCAAAATTTCTAATTCAATTTTTTTGGCGATCACAATACTTTTTATACCTGTAAGATAGCGAGAAAGTAAAAATTCATTCACAATGACAAGACTTGAAATTTTGTGTATAAAAAGACATTTTAAAATATCCGGAAGTTGTATGTTGAAGATTATATTACTCTTAAAATATATTGTATACGTCTTACCTGTGAGAAGAACGGCTAACGCTGTTGGTATGTATAATTTACGTCAATTGGTGACTGTATAGACACTATTTTGACAGGTTTTCCTTTTCAAAACTTCTTTATGAGGTAGACTTACCCAAAAAATCAAGAAATATCTTAAATATTGCTAGGCTTTATTACAAACCCGATGATTTGTACAAGATTACTCAGGCAATTTTTAAGAATAGTTAAGATGATTAATGTTCAAATTTTATTGGTAGAACCTTATTTTACATCGAAACGATTCTTCTAACTAATTTCACGTATTCATATATAAAATCTTGTGATCTGAAGCTGTAACTTATGATTTATATTTTAATACCTATAACATAACGTAGTAAAATAATAAATAACAACATGATAAAGTAGTAAAATGGTATTAAGGCTGCCCTTAAAAATATATGTTTGTATTTACTGATTCTTTCTACTAAAAATCATACTATAGTCATTTTAACAAATAAGTGTATAACTCGAACGGGTAGTAAGACGCGGTGCTAACTAAATTTCAAAAAAAATAATTGAACAAATCAATATACTTTTAAAAATCCAGAAGAATTAATAGTGTCCTTATAATAAGAATTTATTTTTTATATTCCCCTAATATAATACGATGACCATAATATAAATTTTATTTCATAAATAAAATACCAATTTGTTTAATCAAAGATCATAATATTCCTTTCTGTTTGTATCGTATTATATTCCCTTGCTCCTTAGACAGACATCCCCTTTGGTGTTATTATTCTCTGAAAAGTTTACCCTGCAAGTTAATAACAATGTTATCACATGCCCTAGTTCCAGATCTGGTTTAGTGTGACGTCATTCCTCATATGTTGTTTCCATCTGTAATGTCAAAACTCGTTTTAACCATCATTCTGATATTTATACTCAAGAGTCCAAGAGCTATAAATAAGATTTTTTTTTCAAGAGAAGGTAAGTTGACCAAAACAAACATAAAGTCAACCTCTTTTTGATTGATTTGATGGTGAAGGAATGTGACAGATAGAATTCAGGCAGGGTTTAGGCCTATTAAGGAAGATTTAGTTAATAGATATTTTCCAACTCTTACTCCACGCAAATGTGGGTATATTTCCTATAAAGACTACCTCCCTCATGTTTAGCCTTTCAGTGTATTCATAATGTTTATATAGACTGGATGTTTATTAAGACGAGAGGAAAATAAAATCAAAGCATATATTTTTACTACAGTAAAATTTAATAAGTTGACAAATGACACAATAACATGAGAAATGATCCTGGGATTTTTGGTATAACCTATAATATATAAATATTCTATCACTGAACTACCCAGGGTTCATACCTGCAGACGTATATAAATCCCAATTAATTTAATTAATGATTTAATATTTAAAATTTTGTTGACGTCAAAATGAATGGGAAAGTTATATATCTAAATGTTCCTAAAAAGTTTTAAAAAAAACTTTCTAATTTTGAAAAATGAAAATAGAAGATCTAGCTGATTTTCAACAATGTTTTACGAGAAAATTAGCACTTCATAGATTAATTTAAATAGTTAGAAACCAAAATCTACTCTTTCTCTATTAGACAAACCATGATTTTATAGGGTCTCAAAAGAATTTTTTTAAATAGCTTTCATTTGTTTTCAAACGTTTTATGTATCCGCGATGTTATTTTTCTACTCCGAAGTAGCCACCACGATTCCCCTCCTCACCAATATTTATTTCCATTATTTAACAATTTAGTTTGTTACTAACATTAAGAACAGAGAAGAGCATTAATATTTTTCCACCCTTAAAAGTTAGACTTAAATATTAAATGGCCGTGGTTTTACAACCGGCCGAGTTCAATGGGCTGCTCCTACACAAGAGATATTATATACTATTTTTGACGTTTTTTGGTGTTCAAATGGTCTAAGGCAGGGGTCGGTGCCAAGCATTTGATGCTCAGATCGACCTAGATACGTATCAAAGTTCCCGTAATCACCTGTCGTTACTTTACTCTATTTATATCAGAGAGTCAACCCGTAACCGAAAACAGAACTGAGAGTTGAAATTAACAGCTATTTTAAGGAAACAGAAATGGAAAAGGAACCCATAAAGTAAATTGCTTAAGAACCAGAACCGGGATCTATATATATATATTGGTTGATTAGCAAAAGTTATTATCGGTTCTTAAAGGTTATAATTTTGTATAATAAATATTTTATAATTGCATTTTATGTCCTTATTTCTTAAACATAATTTTATTTTTAAAATTAAGTAAAATTCTTTCTTTTCTCAGGAATTTTTGATTGGGTTTATTTTCCAAGGGGAATTATAAAAGTATTGATGAGCACTCAGAAACACTCCAATGAGTTCAGATTCTTGAGAAATGATGATTGTCCCATTCTCTTAGATTTTCTCATTTTGCTCTATAGCAGCGGTTCCCAAACTTTTTGAATGACGTACCACCCCATAACTTTCGAGATATTGCAACATATTTATTATTTCGGGACATTTTAATGGTGCCCAGCGATATAATAACACAGACAGCGCGGCTGCACTGTCTCTCTGAGCTTGAATAAATGTTTTCACCCCTTCAACCACTGTTTAAATCTGTTTTACTTTTGGCTGGACTTGTTTCAAATACATTTATAAGATTCAATGAGGCCCTATCTTTTTCTGACTTTAATTTGCTTGTTTTGTTTGGCTTCTCGTGGCCTACCTCAGGGAATAAATGTACGTGCCACTGGTGGTACGCGTAACACGGTTTGTGAACCATTGTTCTATAGAATAATAACTTAGGTAAAAATATTTAACTTTGATTGACAGCAAATATATCTAAAAAAGGGGAGTACTGAGAAATGAGCGTGTGTCATGTTATGCAAGCAGTCTAAGCTAAATAGAAATAAATGTAGTTAAAGTGTTACTCCTTAAAGTTAAACCATTTAATCTTTATTGGTAGGTAAGTTTGCTTGGGAAGTAAAAGGTAGTGAGGGGTTCACAAATTGTTAATCTTTTCACTCATCCTTCAAATATCAGTTAATAAGTAGTTCAAAGTTTGTGTTAATTGTGTGGAATTCAGGAGGGTTTTTATAGTTTTATTACTGATAGGTTAATTGAAGTATTTAGCAGCCGGGGTTCAATCCTTGGTCTCGGCACAGATTTATCTGATTACCAAACCCTTCCTTCACCTCTGACAAGACATCTTGTGAATGTGGGGAATGCCAGGCCTCCACCGTGGTTCGGATTCCACGTTAAACTGTAGGTCCTCCATTTCATCTCACAATCACCCTACATTACACATTAGCGTAAGTGCGTATAACCCGAACGTGTAGTAAGATGCGGTGCAAATAATAATAATAATAATAATAATTGAAGTATTTTATATATGAAATAATAATTGCCCATTTATTTAAATGATGGACAGAGTGGCATATCAAGGATATTGTAAGGATGGTTACTAAGGTAAATTAGATAAAGTTAATTTACTGTAACCCTGCTAGCTCATTTATTATTTTGGTTTGTTCACAAATTAAGGATTTCAAGAAAGTAAAAACATTTTAAGATAAAAATGTTCGAATTGATATCGAGAACATTGCTATAATATTATTTTAGTAGCCTGTTAATGTAGCTTAAAGTAATATTGTTATACATAAAAATAATTATTTACAAATAAATTATATAGCTGATTAAAATGTTTAAGACGAATAAACTATTGTTTAGGTCCCTAATATTCGCTTTTGTTTCAGACATTGTAAGTTGGTGTTTTGGCTGCATAAAATCAGCATTATATAATTTAATTTATTTAAATTTTTTAGATTGAAAATATGCATAAAGTACCATTTGTTTATATGATAATTTGAAAATTGAATTACATTTTTTTTAAGAATTAAAAGAAAGCCCCATGGCGTCAGTGCACAATTGACCAATACCGACCGAGCGGCCAGCGTCTGTTGGGGAAAATAATGCCAACGTTTGCGGATGTGTCATGTGGTCAGCTATTAATCTCAGTTTCCTAGACCAGAACGGCAACTTTTTAATTCAAGTAGCTCCTCAATATTGTCATCATGAAGCTGAGTTGACTACGTTCCAGACCCATTGCTTCACAGAAAATCTGGAAATAAATAAATTATGCAATTATCAAGATCTTCAATTATTTTTACTTTTTATTTTATTAAATTATATTTTAATATTAGAGGTCTATGTTATAATTAAAAATATGTATATGATATTAAAACTAGTAAATATAAATTTATAAGAACTGAAACTTTTAAATTTTGCTTGGAGAACCAGAATAGGAACCAAAACCGATTAGTACATCGGTTTAGCTACATAATTTTAACATGTTTTATTTGTCTATATATATCTTATATCTAATCCTAAAATACCTGTGTGCCACCCCCTTCCTCTTCTAGAAGAAAATTTATAGAATAAATAAAATTTACGTTTCCCTACTAAACTATTTGGCTATCTTATATAATTACTGATTGTGAGCGATCAAGGTTATTAAGCCTACACTTAAATTTTATTAGAAAGTACTTGGTATATTTGCGAGCTTAGAAGACTCAAAGGTTGACTCTCAATGACATACAGGTTTCATCACGTGGTCGTCTGAAAATTTCGGTGAGATCACGATCGATCAGTTGATAACTAAACCTTCGCATAAGGTGTTACTTTTGTAATATACTGGACTATCGACAATGTAGGGATCGGGGTTAAAATCCCAGCCAGGTGTACTGAGGGCGGTCTTCCTAGATATTTTTACTTTCTCTCCATGCAAATTTGAGTACACTTCCTCTAAACTAACCTTCCTCGTCCTTAACAGATTAACATAAATAGTATGAGAGTAAAAAAACAAACGATAAGACATTGTGCAAAAAAAATAAGTATTTTACTCTCCTCTTTTTATTTTATTGAGAGTGCATTTCCTCTATTTTACCATTGTTCTTGGTCCCCTTTGTATTAAGAATTTAGTATTCAGTATGCTAACTCTGATAAAAAAAAAGTACTTCAACCAGTGTTGGAATCCATGATTATAGTACATGGCCTTGCCAAGAATGTTAGAAAATACCGCACAACAGTTACGTCAGATGTGTTGCCTAACTACAGTGGGGCACTTGCCTTAATACTGTCTAACAGAAGAACATTGTTTAGAAACATCCAACTTATAAAATCCTAAAACCTTTAAATATTATGTAGCTTTATTATTTTTCACAAAATAACGGGATGGTTGAAAGTATCATGAGTAAAACTTATTTGATAATTTAGTAAATTAATTGCAACACCACGTCTTACTACCGGTTCGGGTTATAAGGTTAAATACCAATTATACTAATAATTTTATATATGAGGAAGCCTATATTTATGGGTAGTGTACCCACATCTGCACGAAGGGAGTCTGGAAAACCATTTTGGAAAAAACCCGCTCCTGTACACTCCACTGAGATTCGATTCTTGACCTCCCCGTCATCGGAAGTCCAGTCTAGAGTAGCGCGTTAGACCATGTGGCCACTAAAGCGGGTTATGTCAAATTGACTGTATTTTCGTTATATTGTTCACTTAAAGTTAGTAAAGAATACAGAATATTGTTAAATACTGTCAATTTTTTTAAATATTTTTTTTCCAACAATTTTTTAACAAAGCTTAATAAGTAGCCTAAGCAATTAATATTGTTTTTAGATTGAAACCATTCTAACTCTCTTTGTTGAGAGCATGTATTAGGGTGTTAGCCTTGGCTAAATGGTGATTGGTAGGTAAAGGCTCGACTCATGGCCAGTTGTATTTTGGTAGTATATCCGTGAATATATTTCCTCTAAACTTTACCATACTAGTCCGGTGACGGGATGAGAGCAGTGAGTCAGTGGACGGACGGACCACTGACTTGAATTGAATATTCGGAGTTGGAAGGTTGACTTCACTCCTCGTATTCAATAAATAGTGATAGCGGAGTTAGAAAGTTGATTTC
>CABFVZ010007263.1:0-11799 GCA_902151445.1 Timema monikensis | reverse complement strand
ATGAAATAAGATATGTTTATAAAATTAGGATGATATTATTGTCAATGCTTTCACATACTTTTCAGGGGCAAATCAGTTACATTACAACATTAGTGGCATCTCATGGTTTAGTGAGATAAGGGTATTAATGATTCTTTGAAAGGAAAGGGTAGTGGTTTAATGAGACAGTTTTCATGTGTTTAAATACTATAAGTTTCTTCAAGTAGTTAAACTTAATAAATGGCAGTTGCCACGCGATCTAAGAATTTGTAATTTAAACTGTTTTACACACTTCTCGCCCCAACAATGTAGTTACATTTCTACTAAACTAAATTCCATATCTCAACCCCCTTAATTAAGATTTTAATAGCTCACAGCTTACAAATTTATGTTAAATTTTTACCAGCTTGTGCAGCTATGTAAATTTCAAATTATTATTCATGTGAAAAAGTCTAAAATAGTTAAATTAATTGTTGTGATAATAACTCGACTTATCAGCTCCAGACAAAATATCGTAAATGTTTTGTAATAAATCAATTTCTAAATTATATTCATAGTGACTAGAGTTTAAATCTACAGGCGATGAAGGAGTGCGGCTCAATGAAATATGAACTTTATAAGAGTGTGTTTCTTGTAGTATCCAGCTGTTGTGAGTGACACCACATGTTACAGACATGACACACATGCGCCAACACTTGGCAAACAGAGGCGACTTAACAAGTATTTCCACAACAGAAAGGAGTGTTTTATGAACCTCTCAACATACAACTAGAGAAGCTGAATGAGGAGGGAAGGGAGCGAGGAGGAGCAGGATGTTTCTGCAAGATAAAAACATGGCATTTCCAAAGCTTCAACAGAGTGGTTACCCTTCAAGCAGGCAATAATAATGGAAAGCCTTTTTTGTTTCTTCAGCCCCCACCCCAATAAGGTTTAGGTTAGGCATATGTTTAAAGTAGTTTTCTCCTTATGGTTTAAAAAAATTTACACGCCCTAGTATTGGCATTTTATTCAGTAGACCCAACCAGGATTCGAACCCTGATCTCCCAGTCATCATCATGCCAGTATAGTACGAAAGCGAGAGTGACGCCTTAAACAGTTTTTTTTTATTAATGAAGGAAATTATTTGAGGTATACCCTAATTTTGTTATGAATGGACATATGTGATAGCTGGAGAAAGTTACTAAAGTGTCCAATTTTGATAATCACTCTAAGTTAAGAATGAATACAAGCCCAGTGGGTTAACTATAAAATTGAGTGAGAATATAAGGAACTAAATTATCTGGCTCAAATGCTCTACATTTCCATACATTTCGACAGGCGTTAATTTGGATAGCTGTAATCGAAGCTTAGGCACTATATCTGAGCTCCGTGTGAAGTCCATAACTTCAGAAAATAGTGAGCGGGATCCACTAACATCAGATAACCGAACCTGACACGGAGACACTCGATACTAGCGCTTCGGGGAGAAAAACAATCCAACCGTTCTGCGTGACTCAGTGGACGTTTTAAGTTCACAAAAACAGAGAAAACTATATTAGGTATAGCACAGTGTTCACCCTGAAAGCTAACGGTAGCCGATAAAACTATGGCTCTGTCTTATATGCTGCACCATGACCATGGTGTCCCTGTTAGGGTAAGCTTGCTACCTTTAAAAGGGCCCCTACTAGATCAGTAAAGTAATTAATACTGGTAGTTTGACTGTTCGCGTAGAGGTGCAGTACTGATGGCCGGATTGACTAAAATACTGATGTGATCTAAATTTTCTTATCACATCAGTCTCGCAAGTGGTGGGAGAGACTGGCAGTACGACTGACCGTGTGAGCGCGCTCGTCAGTATTTCCTTCAGTCTCAGTGCAAACATAGACTGAAGTTTGCACACGCATTTGTATTATCATCCATGTTGTTGCACGGTGCATGCAGGAGCTGAGACTGATAAAAATAATATGATACGAAGACTGACCATGTACGGTATCGTAAGTACTGATGACAGTCTGACAGACTGACCGTGTTAGGGCCCTAGCTTGCGCCCCTTCAACAAACCACTAAAACTTAAGTGTTACTTGGTGTGGGTTTTGGCTTAAAGTATTTTTTATGATAAATAGTTTGCACTGCATCTTACTACCAGTTCCGTTTATTTACAGGTATGAAGGTAAAATTTAGAATAAATATGCCCACATTTGTGTGGAGAATGAGCGGGGAAACACTTTGGATAAAATCACCTTCACTATATACGGCCGGGATTCGAACGCTGCTCCCCCTCCCCTTCCCCCCATCGGTCATACCACCATCATTGGCAACAAAAAAAAACAACTAAATATACGGCCATAAAGAAAGCGATTTTGAGCGCTTAGCAGCATCGAGCGTAAAGGACCGGTTACACGGTCCGCACCGCATTTTCCCGGTGGAATGCTATCCATATTTTTTTTAACGCAAATGGCTACACGAGTCCGCACCGGCGTGGACAAATCGTCGAGAGAGCATAGCTCCGCCCTTGTGCGGTGCGGTGCGGTACGGACCATGTAGATACCTACCGCCGGAAATAAATGTTCGGGAGTTTCCGAACCGTATTAATGCTAACCCCAAAGCACAGTAGGGATGGGCGAAACAGTGATTTTACGATATCTGTGATCACAGTGACCTTGATTTTAAAAGAGTGGTGATTCATACGAACCATCTGCAGCAGAAATTAACACAACTTCACCCGTCTTAATAGTTCTAACCCAAATGACGGGCGCAATGCTGCGTATGATCATATACCAACATATAAAATTAAACTACGGCGTATTTTAAAAGATTTCTAAAATACTTGAACAAGTTGCAGTCATTTACGTGAATGGCAATTTATGGGAAATTGTTGGGGTCATCCAGCTATGCAGCCGGCCCCTTTACCCAATAAGCCACGTGTCCCGAGTTAAACCATCACCTGTCATTTCTCTAATCCAGCGGTTCCCAAAGTGTGCTCCACGAAGAGATCGGAAATAAAAGTAATTAAAATAAATGTGATAAGATTCCAAAACTGTGAATTTGTGTGGCTATGAACTGTGCACATGTAAGTATTAGGTAGAAATTATTTAGCTTGTGCAGCGTGTTGTGAAGCAGAGTAGGTAGAAAGTCTTCAGGCCGAAGTACATGTTATGCGTCACCTCAGCTTTGCTCACTCGAACCTTCTAGGAACCATGCAAAACATCGAGAACGTCGGTGAAGCACACAGAGTGCACTCGGCGAAACCAGACAAAGACACTCGAAGGTTCCAGCTAACCCAGTCTCTTTGAGAACTCCACCGTGCTTTCAGATATGATTGTTAGCTTCGACACATTTCCAGAATTTTCTGGGAAGTTTTGATCCCATATTAAAACCTCGTATCTCTTAACACCTCCAGCCTCCAATTAGTTGCAGTTCAATCAGTATTCAGTCTAAAGTAAACTAATCAAGTCGCGTTGTAGGGTTATTTATTTATGCTTGGGGTAAGTGTTTTCAAGTTAAGTGGTTTTTTTAAACAGCACACCGATATATCTTTTCGGGTTTTCTCTTTTCAGAACGAAACACGGGACCTTTGCAGATTTTTTGTAACACCTACGCAGGGATTCAGAAAAAATCACCGATTTCCTTTCAATAGATAGCTGGCTGAAATCAAGATCCTTAAAAATAATCTCAAACCTCCAGTGGGCGGCGATAAAGTACAAGCGTTTTGAAAATCAAGTTTTGGGTGGAATCAATGAAAAATTGAAATCTAGACAGCTTGCCAATGGTAAAAGAATTTAGAGAACTATCTATACTCCGACATACTTGGAGATATCTTAAATACGTTTCACATTCACCTTTTAAGTTTTCTTAATAGTTTCAATTGTTATTTTTCGAAAGAACTACAAGGAAAATAAAATAAAACTTTGGGGTTATAGACCCATGCTCTGATGTGTTGGAAAATCCAGCCTGTCTGAAATTGCAGCCGTATGAGTGTTTTATTAATTTGACATAAAATTCTGCGATAAAAGATAATTTTGCGACGAAGAAGTCATTAACAGAATTTTATCGTCAGCTAAGAGACAAATTTGAAGTTTTGTCAGATAAAGCAAAAATCATCGTTCTGCCCTTTGCAACAACTTAAGTAAAAGGGTGACCTGGTGGTCTAGGGGTAAGGTGTCAGACTTCTGTGCTGGCGGCCGGGGTTCAATCCTCGGTCCCGGCACAGATTTAGCTGATTACCAAACCCTTCCTNGGGTGACCTGGTGGTCTAGGGGTAAGGTGTCAGACTTCTGTGCTGGCGGCCGGGGTTCAATCCTCGGTCCCGGCACAGATTTAGCTGATTACCAAACCCTTCCTTCACCTCTGACATAACATCTTGTGAATGTGGGGAATGCCAGGCCTCCACCGTGGTTCGGATTCCACGTTAAACTGTAGGTCCTTCATTTCATCTCACAACCATTACACATTAGCGTAAGTGCGTATAACCCGAATGGGTAGTAAGACGTGGTGATAATAATAATAATAATAATAACTTAAGTAAATCAGAATTATCTGCGTATGTGGCTACTAAAACCAAAAACAGACCCCGTCTCAATACAGAGCCAGATTTCGGTTGCAGCCGTCCCAAATTTAACCAAAAATAGCCACATTTTCCAAATCAAAAGAGTCCCATACCTCTCGTTAAATTTAAGTTTGCTGTCTATACTTTATCGTGTTGTTTATTTCAAGTGACGTTTTTTACGACTGTGAAAATGATTTTAAATACCATATCTATGTGGGTAACATATTGTGGCTTTACAATACCTGCTTTGAATTCGTTCTCAAATGTGTTTTGTTAATTTATTTTTTTGTGGTTGTTTTTCATTTATGTAGTTTAGTAACATTTCGAATGGAATAAAATTGATGTTTAACATGCCCAAAAGCTTACAAAATTATTTCAGCCGTCAATACTGCTGTCACTCGGTTTAGTAACTATATAGGTTCTATGTGAAAATATTGTCGTCCATATACCAAAGACACGTATGGCGTTTTTTAAGAAAGCGGTATTTAGAGTCCCAATTTTCAGCTACGGTACTTCCAAAGAGAAAATTAAGCTTGGATTCAAATCTAAGCTACTTAGAAATAATAATTCGTGCTTTTGCTATACGTTACCTTAAAAATGCAGTTAGGTAAAAACAGCGAAAAATACACATATACGTGACTTTGGCATCAGGGCAACGATAGTGCTCCGTGACGAATCTCTCTCCTGAAAAGTGCTCCATGAATTGAAAAGTTTGGAAACCACTGCTTTAATGTATATATTGCCGCGATCAATGTAACACAGGACAGGTAAAGTGACCGAGGCGGAAGGTCAGGGTTCAATCCCTAGCTATTTTAACCCTTCCTCTCGGTAGCACTTGCCACAGGTAAACTTAGCGGCAATCAAGGCAATGGCACGTTGGGACTAGGAGATCCCAGTTCTAGGAGTTTCTAGTTAATGCCCACGTGGGGCCCAAAGTAATTAATGTCAAGGGGTGGTTGGGTGTAGCTGTCTCAGGTCACAGTGACCTTGGAAGGCCAATAAACCAGTCCATCAGTAAGGACCAATAAAGGCTGGTCGCACCGTAGATGATCACGACAATATACATAACTTAGCCGCAAAAGCCGACGTCAATACGACCTGGTTATTTGTTATCCGCATCTTACTACCCATTTGGCTACCAGCATAACCACACTTATGGAGAAGAAAAGAGAAAGGTAGAATTTAGAGGAAGTATGCCCGCATTTTTCATGAAAAATGAGAGCGAGAAATTTTTTAGCATTGAGACGATACGTACTAGGTACTTCTATTGCTTAATAATTTCTCATGTTTTATGGAATATTGATCAACCCAATAAATTACTGTACTTTTATTAAATGCAAACAATCAATCCAAATAAGTTAACAGAAGTAAATTCCTCTTTGTACCATTATACTGTTAGGTTTATGTAAGCCGACAGCGGTAGCACAATGGTGCTTGTACTGCAACACATTACTCGAATCACGCAAATCTTAAATTACATAAAGTTAGGCTTTTCGGGAATTTGGAATGGAATCCTATAACTAAGCGAATACTTATTGCTGTTAATTGTCTGTACACTATTTGATGCAAAATTTAGAAGTAATAACTAAGTGAATTTAATATTTTTTGGGAGAAATGTGGCCCCATAGAATGTGAGGCCCGAGGAATCTGCCCCCCCCCCCCCCCACCCNCCCCCCAACCCTGACGCGACCATTACACTAAGTAATACTCCCATGGAAAAGTGGCGTATTTCTAATATTATTACGGATCATTCTTCACTCATATTTAAAGGCAGAGTCTATGATGGACGAGTGGAAATCGTCGGCTACAAATGTATGATTTTATTAAGATCACGAGCTATCATATATATATTAATTGTACAAGTGGCAGCATTAAGCCAACTACCGAGTCAAAGGTGTCTGCGTTGTATGATAGCTCGTGATCTTAATAAAATCACACATTTGTAGCCGACGATTTCCGCACGTCCATCATAGACTTTGCCTTAAAATATGAGTGAAGAATGAACCTGGGCACGGGACGATTTCTGGATAGCTAGGTGGTTAGAGCATTGGCGTACTAAGCCAAAGGTCCCGGGTTCGATTCCCGTGTTAAGATGTCATTTTTCAATTTTCAGAATATAAAATTGATTATTGACAAAAATTTGGTAGTTTAACTCTGGGCAACCGATACTAGGTAAATAAGGTCTACATAAAACAATTCCACGTCAAGAGCTGTACATACTATTTCAAGAAACTCTTTGACCCCTCCATATCTATCATAGGTGCCAACTTTAAGGTGCCCGAGCCAATTTCCCCTCCCCCCTCCCCCAATTTTTCTAAGGGGCTATTCCCCCCGGCCCTCCCCCCCAAAACCGCGAGGGATAAAATAAACAATATAGACCTAACTTAAGAGTAAAGAAAGGAATAAATAAAAGACTGTTTTGACAAAACAAAATCGAATGAGGATGAAAAGAACATTTAGTTGTAAAATAATGCGGCAAAGAGAGGTTGAAGAAATTACCAGCAGGAGCGCTAGTGGTTGAGTCCGCTGCCACGAGAACTTATGAGCGAAATTTAGAAAGATCAAACATTTCCGTGATTAGCTTGTAGAAGTGGTCTATTCTATGGCTTGTGGCTATCCATACATACCAGCAAAGTATTCTGCTAGCGCTAGTTCAGTTCAGTTGAATATCAATGTGCAAAGGAGTAAAAGAGTGTGATTTATTTCAAAGAAGAATACAGTGTTTGCTGTATGTAAAAGTAATTCAGATATTAGTTATTGTTAGAGAAACAGAAATTTCTTGATACGTGTTTTTACAAATTTTTACTAGGGTCAACTTATTTTTTTAGGTTCATTGTAGCATGTAAAGTATTTTAAACACGTGAAATTAAATTAAATGGGAAATTATCACTAAATTGACTATTTTACCTTTTATATGAGAATAATGGTCAATTAAATCAATTTTGATGAGAAGTGAGTATATTAATTATATATTTATTTATTAAATAGCAAACGTCCTTTTTTTTTGTTAATTGCATGAAATTAACAGAATTTTTTTTTCCAACTACACTATTACAAAATATATATATATAATATTTCTGTAATCAATCAAAGCTTACATTCTAGAAGTGTATTTCCCTCTAGCAAAGACTATTGGTAAAGAAGTAAAATACGGTACGTGTTTGATCTGACTTTTATGAAAGTCATTGTGACCAAAGCAAATAGGTTTATTTAAAATTTAATAATGATAAACAGGCCGCCACCGTGGTTCGGATTCCACGTTAAACTGTAGGTCCTTCATTTCATCTCACAATCACCCTACCATTACGCATTAGCGTAAGTGCGTATAACCCGAACGGGTAGTAAGACGCGGTGCTAATAATAATAATAATGATAAATTTAACCATAATTTTTCTATAGATAATTTTTTAGCCGAAATAATGTTTTAATTACCGACATTTTACTAGCGAAATAAAAATGCAGTGCTAAAAAAACAAATTTAGCAAAATTCATTCATTTTATTTGCCACAAATTAGGGCATGTGATTATTGTATGTAAAAAGACCAAAATATATTAGCTTTAGTAAAAAAAAATACCTCAAGTGAAAGTAGATAAGTGTGTCCTCAGCGAATCCGAAAACAACTTAACTAGTGCAGGGAGAAACTACTCCTTTCATGGACGTCAAGAGCAAATGATGGGCCTCATTCTCAACCACAAACCAATGAAGGACAAGGAAATACCGTTCGTAATAGAAATTTTCAGCCTCACTGGATTGAAATTTGAAAAATCGGAAGAGGCAGTTTTCCGTAAGATGTGTGCATTTTAGCATTCAACAAAATTGCATTACTTTTTTCATCAAAATTAGAAATTAATTTCATTAAATCAGGCGTTGAAAATTAGAAAAAAATCTTTCAAAATTCGAAAAACATTCTAGATCGGAATACCACAGATAATCTGTCTTAAAATTGGACCCTATGAAGGCTGGTGTGAATGTTTTGTGTCAACTTTCCAATGTTAGGAAAAGAGAGATGGAAGAAAATAGGATAGCTTTGACAAAGATAATATCAAGTTTCTGGCCGCCCAAGGACTCGCAATTCGTGGGCACACTATGAGTCAAACAACTTTGTTTGACACGCCTTGATAGCCACAAGAGACTAAACTGATGAAGGGAAGATCGGGGTTCAATCCCGGTCACGTACACTGAAGGGGATTTTCCCCAAATGGTTTTCCACTCTCTAAACGCAAATTCGGGTGCAATTCTTCTAAATTAAACCTTCATAATCCCCAACTCATTAGTGTAATTAGTACATATTGTAAGAATTGTAATTCTTACTATTTTATTTTTATTTAGTTTTAAATATTTTATAATAAATTATCTATTTTGACGTGACTAGCACGCCATGCGGCCAGATGTCATACTACATTTGATTGATTTATTTTCAAACCTATTGTTTTCAACGGACATTGCATTGCGTCGAAGGAAACACCAGATAATTATAACAATACTTTTATCAAAATTAAAAATATACTTATTTACCGGGTTTTTATTCAAATGATAATGTGCATATTTTATAACAATACTGATCAAATGTAATTTTATGTTTAACGTCTTCTACGAGATTCTACTATATTCATAATGGTCGCGCTATACGAGGAAGAAAGAAATGGACCGTCCAATCTCGTACATTTTAATGTTAAAAGGCCCGCGAGGAAAAAAAGAAGAAATTGAGTTTATTTACAAACAATGACCATATGTCAAACTGTCATATCAAATTCTGCATCCATTTAGTTAAAGATTCAGATTTTATCAAGCTTCTTAATTATCATTTCTTCACCCCCAAATATTCCTTGTTCCCCTTTAATTTCACATATTTAAAGACATATTTCAAATTTAGAACTTAAATCAGCGAGATTTGTGGGGCCTCTACGAGAAATGCCAAGCTGCGGGAAGTGAAAGAAAGAGGCGGGACTGGCGTCTTGGAGCTAAAGAGGAGATTACACTTTATTTTCAGTGCAACAAAAATTAAAATTTTAAGTTATTTCTTAGAATAATCTTTCAAGTGTTCATCAAAATGACTACCAGAGATGCGACCACTTTAGACCAATGGTAGACCTCTGCAATGAGAATTCTTGGACTTTTAGTGAGTTTTGAACCAACTCACAATTTCAACGACGACCTCCCAGAACATCTTTTGAGGTGATATCAACAATTTTTTGTTTTTAAGTTTTAATCTCCACATAGCTTCGACCTCACTATGGAGACGTTATATTCTTATGCAGTGGCGGATTTAAAAAATGTGCGCCCCTAGGTAAAATTATAATATGCGTTGGATTGTTGTACATAAATTGCTTTCATCCATCCTCTTCAGTTAACTTTCATCCGTCCTCTTCAGTTAAAACAAACTCACAAACTTCATGGAGGATATAGCAGAATCAGAAAATAAATACTGGTGCCAAAGAAAATCCCTTTATCATTCAAATGAAAACTTCAACTTTTTCTTTCGCAAAGTTTTCAGCCATCTGGATACGGTTAACAGTAGCCTTCATTTACCTTTCTGGGATGATACAAACTCAAAATAAGCACAGCCGAGGATACCAAGGAGGATTTCTCACCGATTAAATTATGCAAGCAACAGAGACGTTCTTTCGTTCACCACCCCAAGGGAACTATACATCAGGTTTTCAATGACGTCGTCGATACGATCGTAGAGTGGATCAGTACTCGATTCAAGTCCAATATTATTCTTCATAATAAACACCAAACACTTTCTCACCGGCATGAGAAATGAGTTCAGTGAACACTGTAAATATTGCATTGACAGAAAAAGAGTGGTTTTACAAAGAGATGTGTATTGATATATTGAAAATTAGAAAGGAATGGGTGACCTGGTGGTCTAGGGGTAAGGTGTCAAGACTTCTATGCTGGCGGCCGGGGTTCAATCCTAGGTCCCGGCACAGATTTATCTGATTTCCAAACCCTTCCTTCACCTCTGACAAGACATCTTGTGAATGTGGGGAATGCCAGGCCTCCACCGTGGTTCGGATTCCACGTTAAACTGTAGGTCCTTCATTTCATCTCACAATCACCCTACCATTACACATTAGCATAAGTGCGTATAACCCGAACGGGTAGTAAGACGTGGTGCTAATAATAATAATAATAATAATAATAATAATAATAATAATAATAGTAATAGAAAGGAATGTAGGTATTGGCAGCGTGGCATCTGTGGTTGGCTTTCTTTATAAAAACCCGCAAATGAAGGACTTGATTCCGAAGCTAGTATAGTTCGTCCTACTCCCGACGATCCCATTGTCAATTTTCACAGCAGATAAACAATTTTTAAGCCTGCGAAGACTGACAATCTAACAGAGATCAACAATAGTTTATAAACGTCTGAACCATTATGCTATTCTGAATATTCAACAAGAGGAGACTAGCTCTTTAAACATCGAATTCATAGATAAAGAACTCATATCTGGGGCAAAGATATGTAAGTCAACCTTGGCTGTAAAGATCTTAGCTGAAGTTGAGAAGACTATGTACCGTCAAATTTACTAAAGAGTTAACAGAAATAAATATATTTAAGTTATTTAATGACTATTTATTTACAAAATTTGATTTCAGTCTCAGTATTATTAAAAACGTGGTCATTATGGCCGCTATACATCAACCTCAATTAACGCTAATGCCTGATTAAATTTGAATTGTTAGTGTGTTTTACGAAATTCCTAAACATAAGTAAACCGGCGCGATCGGGTGTCTCCAAGAGACCTCGTTTAATTTGGTCATTTCCTGTGTGAAGCTCCTCCCGTTCCCGTGGACTTCCATGCAACGGAGGGGTGTTAATCCAGCTACCTTACTACTTATTCTATCTCCGTGGAAGAGCTCTGCACCCCCAAAGCAAAATAAAATAAAGGCGTTCGAGAACACACTCGGCTCGTTCAAAATAAATATTTTATTAGATCAGAGGTTAATGAATGTTAGGGGGAGCGGGTCAATAAAATGTTATACTCAGAGGCCCGTGAAGTTAAGTGGGGATTTAATTGCCCCCCAAAAATTTCATCCAGACGAATGAATTGCATCAATTCCGATATTCCTAAAACAAGCAACCCTAATGAAAAATAGGAATAGTGTATCCACAAATGGGATTTAACTAAAGTTTTGTAGTAGTACAGATCATAGCTTTCAGCGATGCATGTACAAACGACGTATGGGCGGGCATTGCACAGTAGAAATGCAAGTGAAACTATATTAGAAAATTCAAATAAAAATATAATCAAATATCTCAGTTTTGAAAAATGGGTTTGATTGA